>ML859680.1:5979-25329 GCA_009831015.1 Picea engelmannii
ATTAGTGTATGAAGAGCATAGAAGAGAAGCAGAGAGCTGTGTAGCAGACTCCATGTACAGAAGTTCTGAATTAATACAAGAAAGTTGTGATTCAGACTCATGGTGTTCATATATTCTCTGTGTATGCATCTTTGAATGTTATGCTCATGAATGTTGTACTCTTTCTGTCATGCAATTTCTTTTATGCTATGTATGAATTATTTCTTGTTGAATGTTTGAAATCTGAGAGGGAAGAGGAGAGGAATGAGTTTCAATTGTTTCTCTATCTGAGAAAGAGTTCCTGCAAGGAGTGCAGTTGAATTGTCTACAAGGAGTGCGTCGACAAGGTGTTCAGGGGTTTGTCTCTGAAAGCTCAGGGGAGATAGATTTTGTCCTCATTTCCATATAAGTGTAGTTGGGTACAGGAGCCGTGCAAGGAGTGCACAGGCTGAGCGAAGTCTTAGGGTTGTGAACCTGAGCGAAGCATTGAGAGACTGTTGCTGCAGGGGTGCGCATAGTTGAAGAAGTTCCACACTTGAAAGTGTTTGAAGGTTGTCGCAAGGAGTGCACGCAAGAGTTTTCTGAAAGACTCAAAGTTGGGAAAGTTCATAAGGATTTGAACCTTCGAAGGAGCCGAAGGAGGGCATAGCGACATCGGACCAAAGGAGGATGAGTTCTCAGAGGGAGGACAGATGGTCGGAATTCTCTGAAGCGAATTCCCGAAGTCCCGTGGGCCGTTAGATATCACGGAGGAACAGGGGAGATAAGGCGATCATTCCCGAAAGGTTCTAAGCTCAGGAGGAGTAGGAGTGTAGATCCAAGTCACAAGGGTCATTGGATTTACATGTGGATTTCTATATCAAGTTTTCGTAGATTGAAATCCCATAAATTTCACAACGGGAATCATGAAATCATGAATCACGAAGTCCTGAAAAGCTAAAAGGATTCATGTGGGCCATAGAGGAGTCAGCGAGTGGACAGGTGGAGCAATATTGACACAGAGTCAAACCCGTTGATCATATCGGATTTTTGGGGAGTGAAGTTCTGAATTCTTTGCATTAGGATTCGCGATATCGCGAAGTCCGAAGTCCCGGCGGAGTAAAGGGGCGTTGAAAATTCAACCTTGTGAGCATGTCAGAATTTCGAAACATCAGGTTTCAGGAATTGCGGGAACAAGTTGTTGGATAACTAGACCGCCGAAATCGTGATAAGGAAAATCCCGAAAGAGAAGAGGACGGGTCAGCATTGACAGTTTTCAGGTTTCGGAGATCTGAAAGACAAGCGCGTGACCAACGGATTCGCGAAAGTGAGAAGTCCGATTTCTCAAAGCAAAAGGGGAATTTCTGAAGTTGATTTTGGGTGAAGGTTTCCCGAAAGGGAAATAGAAGAGCCATTCTGAAGCTCTTCGGGACAGTGTAAAGGGAAATATCCTGTGTTGATGTGGACCTTCTGACCTGCGGGTTGTGGAGGGAGCGTGTGTCGGAATCAACTTGGTATCAGAGCACAGAAAGGTTCTTTGCTTTCTGTAGCAGAGAAAAAGAGAATTCACCATGCCACCAAGGAGAAGGGACAGGAAAACACCCGATCCACCAGAGGATAGGGAAATTCTGAGAAGAAGAGGTAGGCAGATGACTGATCCATCCATGGAGAAAGAAATGCGTGATCTACGAGCTAGACTCGAAGACATGGAGACAACACAAAGACGCACAGTCAGTGCTAGGGATCTTAGTGATTCCGAAAGTGAAATTGAGGCTGAACATGAGGAAGAAGTTGTAGTGGAAGATGCAGCAAATGAACGGTTGATTAAGGCTATTGCAAGAATGGGTGCAAGAGAGAAAATGGACATTCCAGTTTATGAGGGAAATCTGGATGCATAGGAGCTTCTAGACTGGATTAGAGCTCTAGACACATACTTTGACTATGAATATGTCGAAGAGGACAAGAAGGTCAAGCATGTTGTCACAAGATTGAAGGGACATGCAGCATTATGGTGGGATGAACTAAAATCTGACAGACGCTACAAAGGCAAGAAGAAGATTAAGAGCTGGGATAGAATGATCGCGAAGATGAAGGCAAAATTCATCCCCAGGGACTATCAAATTACTCTGTTCAGGAGAATGCAAAACCTGAGACAGAAATTGATGACAATGAAAGAATACACTGAAGAATTCTACAAGCTAAACATCAGGGCAGGTCATTGGGAAAGCGATGATGAAAAAGTAGCCAGATATATGAATGGTCTGAGATACAACATTCAGGATGAGATGAGCATGGTAACCATCCAAACAGTGGAAGATGCTTATCATATGGCTCTAAAAGCTGAAGAGAAGCTGAGCCGAAAGCAAGGTCAAAGGGGTCGAGGGAGATGTCATCCCAGAGGAAAATTAGTTGCCCAGGACAAATATCAGAAGCCCAAGTAGGACTGGAAGAAACCTCAGACTCGAACTGAGAGAGGTGGAAGCTTATAGTGAGGGCAGCATACTGAGCAGAGAGGAGATTATGCTGATAATAATACTTTTCCTCGTACTAGAGGTAGAGGAAGAGGGAGAGTTGGGGTAATAACATGCTTCACATGTGGAAAGAATGGGCACAAGTCTTACGAGTGTCCAGAGAAAAGGAAAGAAAGTGGAGAAGCTCACATCACCGAAGCACAGAGGCAAGATGTTGAGGCGGAGGATGTTGAAGGCGGAAGATCGTTGATGATTCGAAAAGTCCTTTTGACACCAGAAAAGGAGGTGGAGAGTTCAGTCCAAAGAACCAGACTTTTTCGGACTACTTGCAAAACCAAGGACAGGGTATGCAAGGTCATTGTGGATAGTGGTAGCACAAATAATCTCATTTCTACAAAGATGGTAGAAAAGATGGAGATGGAGACGATTGATCATCCAAGCCCATACAGAGTTTCGTGGCTACAAAAAGGACATCAGGTAACTGTCACTAAACTGTGTTTAGTTGAATTTAAGATAGGAGGATATAACAATAAGATATTATGTGATGTCATTCCTATGGATGTTTGTCATCTATTGTTGGGTAGACCGTGGCAATATGACAGAAATGTGATTCATGATGGGAGAATGAACACATACACCCTAGAGAAGAATGGGAGGACTCACATGTTGCTTCCAATCAAGGATAAGGAGGTGAAGCCAGAAGTAAGCAACATTGTACTTCTCATGAGTGGGAAGGAACTTCTTACAGAGGTTAAGAAGAAGGAAGAACTGCAATTCATTGTGTTCAGGAAACCGAAGATTGTTTTGACCAGCACAAGGGTGGATGATTTACTAGAAGAGGTTCAGGAACTATTGGAAGAGTTTGTTGACATAGTAGTGGACAAACTACCTCGTTCATTTCCACCGATCAAAAGTGTGAGTCATCATATTGATCTCATACCAGGAGCTAGTTTTCCAAACAAAGCTGCGTATAGATTGATGCCGCAAGAGAATGAAGAGGTTAAAAGACAAGTCCAGGAGTTGTTGGACAAAGGTTTGGTCAGGGAAAGCTTGAGTCCATGTGTTGTTCCAACATTACTCAGAACGAAGAAAGACGGAGGCTGGAGGATGTGTACTGACTTGAGGGTGATCAACAAGATAACCATCAGGTACAGATTTCCATTGCCAAGGATGGATGATCTGATGGACTGCTTGAGTGGAGCAAATTATTTTTCAAAGATTGATTTGAAAAGTGGTTATCACCAGATCCGCATGAGAGAGGGTGATGAATGGAAGACGGCATTCAAAACCAACGAGGGGTTGTATGAATGGCTTGTTATGTCATTTGCCTTAAAAAATATGCTGAGTACCTTCACGAGGTTGATGAACGAAGTCCTAAGGGAGTTCATCGAAAAATTTGTTATCGTGTATTTGGATGACATACTGGTTTTCAGTAAAACAGTGGCCGAGCATCTGAAACATTTGGCTACAGTGATGGAGAGGTTACAGCAGGAGAAGTTGTTGATAAACATGAAGAAATACTCATTCATGAAGATAGAGCTCATTTATTTGGGGTTTGTTATTTCTGCAGATGAGTTGAGAATGGATCCAGATAAGGTGGAGGTAATCAAGAATTGGCCATCACCGAAGAATATCTTTGAGGTGAGAAGTTTTCATGGATTGGCTAGTTTCTACCGAAAGGTCATCAGGAATTTCAGTGGAATTAGCGCAGCGATGATGGACATGGTGAAGAAAAGATATAAGTCTTTTCACTGGACTGAAGAAGCTGAAAAGATTTTTAATTTGTTGAAGAGAAAGATCACGGAACAACCAGTTTTGGTGTTGCCGGATTTCCGAAAGACATTTCAAGTGAAATGCGATGCAAGCGGGTTTGCAATAGCGGCAGTCTTGAGTCGAGATGACAGGCCGATAGCATACTTCAGCGAGAAGCTGAATGAAGCGAAAGTGAAATACTCCACTTATGATAAGGCGTTTTATGCTATCATTCAAGCATTGAAGAAATGGAAACATTACTTGATCCCGAAAGAGTTTGTCTTGTACAGTGACAATCATGCATTGCAGTTTGTGACTCAACATGAAAAGTTGAATCAAAGACATGTTAAATGGGTTGAGTACATGCAAAATTTTACTTTTGTGATTAAACATATTTCGGGTACTGCTAACAAAGTGGTTGATGCTCTGAGCAGGAAGTGTTTGTTGTTGCGGGAGTTCAAAGTCAAAACGTTGGGTTTTGATGATCTCAGGAACATGTACGCCGATGATCAGGATTTTAAGGAGGCGTATGAAGCAGCTGAGAATCCAACTCTCAGGGATAGAAGCCATTGGGTAGAATACATGATCCAAGAAGGATTATTGTTTAAAGGTAATCAACTGTGTATTATGAAATGCTCCATGAGGGAGAACTTGCTAAAGGAGAAACACAGTGGAGGATTGGCAGGACACTTTGGTCATGACAAGACATTCGCGAAGTTGAATGAGTCATATTTTTGGCCGGGAATGCAAGCAGATGTCAAAAGATTCGTGGACAGATGCAGAATTTTCGATCATTCGAAGGGAAGGAAGAAAAATGCAGGGTTTTATCAACCATTGCCCATACCAGAAAGGTCGTGGGATGCAATTAGCATGGATTTCATATTGGGGTTTCCAAGAACACAAAGAGGTTTTGACTCGATCTTTGTGGTGGTGGATAGATTTTCCAAGATGGAACACTTCATTCCATGTCATAAAACTAGTGACGCAACTCACATTGCGAATCTGTTTTTCAAAGAAGTCATTCGACTTCACGGCTTACCAAGAAGTATAGTTTCGGATTGAGACACTAAGTTCATAGGACTCTTCTGAAGGACCTTATGGAGGAAGCTGGGAACTAGCTTGTCCTTTAGTTCATATTATCATCCTTAGACGGATGGACAGATAGAAGTGGTGAACAGAAGTCTGGGAGACTTGCTGAGAAGCCTGGTGACAGAACACCACAGCCAGTGGGACCACATATTACCACAGGCAGAATTTTCTTATAACGACTTGGTTAATAGAAGCACGGGGCATTGTCCATTTCAGATTGTCTATGGCATGCATCCGAGGGGAATTTCTGAATTGAGAGATTCAGAACAGATTTCAACTAGGAGCGCTAGTGCAGAAGATTTCACAGAGGCGATGAAGGAACTTCACAGCCGGGTGAAGGAGCGATTGCAGAATTCAAGCCATGAATATAAGCGCAGAGCCGATCAGCACAAGAGACAACTTCAATTTGAGGATGGTGACTTGATTCTGGCACATTTGAGAAAGGAAAGGTTCCCAAGAGGAACATATAATAAGCTAAATATGAAGAAAATCAGACCATGTAGGATCTTGAAGAAATTTGGGGCAAATGCTTACAAGATTGAATTACCCGATGGGATCGGAATTTCTCCGATATTCAATATCTCAGATTTGTACCCATATAAAGCTAAGGAAGCAGGGACAGGAAATGAATAGCCAGTGATCCAGTGGACAAATCATATTCCAGTTGCAGATAAGCCACAGATGGAGCGCATACTGGATAAAAGAGTGAGCAAGAAAACCAGGCGAAAGAAATACTTTGAATATTTGGTCAAGTGGAAGGGCCATCGAGTTGAAGATGCCAGCTGGGAGAGTGAAGCAAATATCTAGAGGCATGGACACACCATGCGCGAGCTCATCGATAGGATCCCATGAAAATTTTCAAGCGAGGGAATATGATGCAGGAGCATCTCAAGCGAGCCAGCGCGGAGACAATAGACAGCTGGACAAGTGCCCAACACAAAATTTTGAAATATCTTGAACCATTAATGAAACATAAAGTGGAGGCACACTTGTATAATGTAAATGGACCTTGAGCGATTTTCTCTCGTCCTTAGTAGGTAGGAGGCATTTATGAGTAGCTAATGCAAGTAGGTAAAATTGAATGTTAGATTAGACAGTTTTAGGGCGCAAGAGGGAAACGGGATATAGACACCCTCATTTGTGTATTGTAACATTAGTGTATGAAGAGCATAGAAGAGAAGCAGAGAGATGTGTAGCAAACTCCATGTACAGAAGTTTTGAATTAATACAAGAAAGTTGTGATTCATACTCATGGTGTTCATATATTCTCTGTGTATGCATATTTGAATGTTATGATCATGAATGTTGTACTCTTTCTGTCATGCAATTGATTTTATGATATGTATGAATGATTTCTTGTTGAATGTTTGAAATCTGAGAGGGAAGAGGAGAGGAATGAGTTTCAATTGTTTCTCTATCTTTGCAAGAGTTCCTGCAAGGAGTGCAGTTGAATTGTCCACAAGGAGTGCGTCGACGAGGTGTTCAGGGGTTTGTTTCTGAAAGCTCAGGGGAGATAGCTTTTGTCCTCATTTCCACAGAAGTGCAGTTAGGTACAAGAGTCATGCAAGGAGTGTGCAGGCTGAGCGAAGTCTCAGGGTTGTGAACCTGAGCGAAGCATTGAGAGACTGTTGTTGCAGGGGTTCGCAGAGTCGAAGAAGTTCCACACTTGAAAGTGTTTGAAGGTTGCCGCAAGGAGTGCGCGCAAGAGTTTTCTGAAAGACTCAAAGTTGGGAAAGTTCAGAAGGATTTGAACCTTCAAAGGAGCCGAAGGAGGGCATAGCGACATCGAACCACAGGAGGACGAGTTCTCAGAGGGAGGACGGACGGTCAGAATTCTCTAAAGTGAATTCGTGAAGTCCCATGGGCCGTTAGATATCACGGAGGAACAAGGGAGATACGGCGAGTATTCCCGAAAGGTTCTAAGCTCAGGAGGAGTAGGACCGTAGATCTAAGTCACAAGGTTCGTTGGATTTACACGTGGATTTCTATATCAGGTTTTCGTAGATTGAAATCCCGTAAACTTCACAACAGGAATCACGAAATCATGAACCGCGAAGTCCCGAAAAGATAAAAGGATTTGTGTGGGCCATAGAGGAGTCAATGAGTGGACAGGTGGTGCACTATTGACACGGAGTCAAACTCGTTGATCATATCATAGTTTAGGGGAGTGAAGTTCTAAATTCTTTGCATTAGGATTCGCGATATCACGAAGTCCGAAGTCTCGACAGAGTAAAGGGGCGTTGAAAAGTCAACCTTGTGAGCGTGTCATAATTTCGGAACATCGGGTTTCAAGAATCACGGGAACAAGTTGTTGGATACCTAGACCGCCAAAATCGCGATAAGGAAAAGCCCGAAAGAGAAGAGGACGGGTTAGCTTTGACGGTTTTCGGGTTTCGGAGATCTGAAAGACAAGCGCGTGACCAACGGATTCGCGAAAGTGCAAAGTCCGATTTCCCGAAGCAAAAGGGGAATTTCTGAAGTTGATTGTGGGTGAAGGTTTCCCAAAAGGGAAATAGAAGAGCCATTTTGAAGCTCTTTGGGCCAGTGTAAAGGGAAAGATCCTGTGTTGACGTGGAACTTCCGACCTGCGGGTTGTGGAGGGAGCGTGCGTCGTCATCAACTACCATACCTTTTTGAGTTATCACAACCACTAAAATTAATGTTGTAATTTAAAATTGATTAGTCACGATTTTATTTTCTAGGGTACACAAACTAGCTTAGGATTTAGTGCCTTGGAATAGGATTTTGTGAGTAAACTTCTCCAAGGAAATTAAATCAGCATATGTGTCTGAGAAAGGGAGTGGAGAAATCCATTGTATAATTGGTAATGCAAGGAGGCTCGCTCACACCAAAGTTAATCATGAGGTCACACAAAGTTGGTTGAAGGTATATCCCTCTGATACCTTCTTAGCGTCAGATATATTTATGGGGATCTATTTGTATCTGGGGATCTTGCTAGTTCCTTTACCTCCATGAGAGGTGGTACTTTCAAGGTTTCAGGATTTTCTACCCTGCCCATACAGTGGACCTGTTACGACTTCTCCCATGTGCATCAGTTATACAGTGGTTTATTAGTTTCTTGACTTTGGTGCCACATAGGTTACTTGCAGGGGTTATTCTATAGGTATCCTGGGTCAGATAAGGGTCAGACATCACACAGCCTTTATGGAGGATTACCTCTCCGGGGCGATCTCACCGACTGGTTGTTAAGCCCACGATGGCCCTTTTAACTGATTCGGTTACCCCCGATATTTAGAAAGGAGTCTCAGGCCCCTCTTGGGAAAGACATACCTTCTTTAGGGAGGGAGGCCACTCTCAACCACTTTACCTTGTTTGTATGCATTTTGGTCATTTGAATTTTGGTGTGCTCTTTGATTACTAGTTATCCTTAAGAGTCTATATTGAGTTTTCATTATCATGGATAGTGGATTTCCTTTGTCTCCCTCATTTACTGCTACCCATCCCATGATTCCTACTCATTTCATGGGGACAGATCTTTCCATTTTTCATAATGGCATCCAGAACTATGGCACTCACTCCACACCTTGGGTCTCTAGTCATTCTCTTGTTGATACGCCTTCACCCTTGCAATCTTCTACCTTGTCCATTTATATGAATCCTAGCATTGGATCTAGGGGCACCATGGCCCCGATACCTACGTCTTTGTTTGATATGAGTCATGTCCCTCAACCATATTTCACGATGGTAGGTTGGAACCTCCCCTCTTACGAATCCAGTCCTAGATATTCTCTTTCAGGAGCTAATACTCAAATGTGTGCTTATTCTTCTTACTACACCCCCTCTTTATATCCTTCGTCTGCCATGTCGGTTCCTTTCAACACTTTTCCCATGATGGGTCCTCATGTATCCCTAGGTGTTTCATATGGGGAGAATCATTTTTACGGTTCAGGCTACCCTTTTCACAGAACCCCTTCACAAGGGGGAAAATTATATCCTCACTTGAATAGTCCTTTTCATATTTCATTCTCGTCACAGACTTCAATGATGATGCCCGTTTAAACCTCTTTGAATCAACTAAGCGGAAGATACTACCTTTCTGGACAAGGATAGGGGGTAAAATAGGACCCTTCCTGGCATGCCATGTTTCAAATCCAATCTTTCTCTGGACCTTGGTATCAAATGTCACAACTCATCACTAGTCTAGTCACTACTAGTCATACTGGAGCTCCATCACTAACCTCTACCAGTTATGTTGGATATGGGTCAACAACCTCCATGAGTCATGTTGACAACCCGCACCCAGTTGTTGCTAGCCATGCTAAGGTCACCACTCTAGTCGCCACGAGTCATATCAACATCACATCTCCAACCTTTGTACATCATGTAGGAGATGACTCTCTCACCTCTTCCAATCACATTGAGATCATGTCACCAGTCATTGTGAACGATGTTGGGGGCATCAAGAAGCCTATACATCTCAGATGTAAACTTAAATTCCTTTGCAGGACTTGCGAAGGAGATCACCTTACTCATTTATGTCCAGCTATTGTTGGGATACCAAAAGCATGGGGCTCACCTAAGGGCCCTTCATATTCTGAGGCATCTGTGGTTTCCCCACACCATGTTTCTCCTTTGATTGACATGACAATAATGCCGCTGAAATATTCTTTTGACCACACCCCCGTCATAGAGGGTAGTGTGCCCCATATCCATGTTATCATGCATCCTCTTCAACCTAGAATTGAAGAAGTGGTCGTACCAGTGCAACCTATGGTCAATCCTACTCTCCTTGTGGAGAGTTATGCCTCCTTCAACCATGTCGTCATCATTCTTGATCTTGCACCTTCTGAATGAGAGATAATTTTACTTTCCCCGAGTTCGATCGAGACGGTCTTATGGGGTATCCAATGCCCCCGCCTATGTCCTTTCTATTAAGATACATTATCTGATATATCACAGAGGCTATATCCTCCGCTAGTGATTTATCCTCCTCGACTTGGAGAAATTTGGGTTTTCCCAAGCTTATGTCATCTACTCGTAAGATACTAACATTCCACAGAAGTTCTACACGGGAACCTTGGCCTCCCCCATGACTTGCCTCCTAGAAACTCCTAACCGAGTCTGAGTTAAGATCTTTTCTGACTCATTCAAAAAGTTAAAATATTGTCGAGTGATTTTTCCCTTTCACACTCGTTAAGTTGGACTTGAAAGGCTGTGAGTCTTAGTTAAGCTCTTTTCAGACTTGTTTTCAAAAATTGAAAATATTACCGAGTGAACTTGTCTCTTTCACGCTCGTAAATTGGATTTGAAAGGACATCTAGTTGGCACAAGTTTATCCCTTTTCCACACCAAGTAGACTAAAATTCATAAAAAAAGACATTCTTTGGTGTTAAGTTGTGATTGCATCTCATAACCTTGCTTGGAGTATTGAGCCTATAGTCGGTTCTCACTTTGCGTTATAAACTATTTTCCTCATCAGTTTTTGCATCCTCAACCAAGCAGAGCCTTGTTTATATCCTTCGCAATTTGACACCCTATACTTGGAGGGAACACTCCCCCGAGTGTCCATCTCCCACATGCATCTCCTTCCATTGATCATAGGTGTGTTCCACTGCTAGAACTGGTTTTGCTTACTTTCAACACTCGTTTCCTCCTCTGTATCATAGCATTCATTTGTCTATGAAAAAACAAAAAAAAATGGGTGGGAAGGGAGTATTATATTGTATTGGCATCATTTGTGTCACCTTTGAATAGAGCACAAAGTTATTGAATCCATTTGTCATCATAATTTTGGGATTATCATGGCCTTAGGAAGATCATATTGTTACAGAGTCTTCTCTACCAACTGGTTACTCTTCTAGTCCCTATAGAGAATGTCATTGATGCCTCCTGCATCTTATGGTTTCATCATTGGGTCTATGCTATCAGAGTCTTCCATATGTCTCATGCTCTTGTTCAAAGGAAGTCTATCAACCTGTGTCATCCACTCCTCAAAAATCTTGACTTTGCATGTTTTCCATACCCTCAGTTTGACTCAAATTCACATGATATTGTAGTCCTATCATGCACCCTGGTCCTACTTTCATCATTCATAGGTAACCTTGAACCCAGTAGTCGACATTTCATCATTGGTTGTTGACTGGGTGGTTTCCCTTGTGTTCGACGGCAAGACATCTATTCACACATTGGGATCCATGCAGTGTCTTGGATTCCATTAGCCTTATTGGTGGTTTCCTCGCCTTTGTCAGCAGTTTTCATCATTGGTTGTTATTCAGAGGGTCCTTTTCGTGTACCGCTTGCACTTGGCACACGGGAAAGATGCACAGGGTCATTGGTTTGTGAACATGTTCTTCATCCAATTTCCACCAAATCATGAAGATCTTGCTTTGTACCTCGTGTTGACTGATGAGAGATGCCTTAATGCTCTCCTTTCAGTGAATCTATTTCCATCGACTTTAGCTCATCTATTCTGGAAGTAGGACCTAGAGTCTTATGAGTACCTTGAGGCTTGCAGTCATTAGTGGTCAGCTCTCTCGCCATCAACAGTTGGGAATACATCAGTGTCTCATGATCAATGGATTCTTCAGGTGTTTGACACCAGCTCCTTTATTCACACTTGTAATAATGTACTCAGTGCCTTGATACCTACTTTCATTATCGGTAGGTTGTCTTGCATTTGTTAACAGTATACCCCAATGATTGGAATCAAACGATGTCTCGTTGTGTTTGACCTAAAATCCTTTATTCACATGGTGTAGACTTTCACCTTTGGTGGATTGTGTAGAAGACTTGAAGACATCAGTATGTGGCCACATCTTTCCTGATTTGTTGCTTCCTTTTCATCGTACCAGTACCTATATGACTTCAGTGATCATGGGAGATCAGATTGTACTACATTGTATACAGATATCTTCAGATTGGTTTGGAGACTAGTTCTACTGGGCCTTGTTTGTAACTGTGACAGCTATTGGCATGCAACCGCATTTGTATTTTCCTATTCATGGCCAAGGACACTTGTTTGGTATATTTTCACATGGATCTGCAGTGTAATTCTATTGGCAGACATGTATGCAAATTCAGTGCATAATGTAATGAGAAACTAGTTCTTCCAGTTGGTTCCCCATCACTCCACTTCTAGGTTGTTTATAATGTATTTTGGACATTGCAGATACTCCTCTAACCTCACACATTAGGGGGCATCTGTTATAGAAATATTTTCCTCACCCTATGAAATCTTGCACAAAATTCCTTTTTCCATTCCCCCATGCAGACTTATCATCCCTGTTTGTAAAATCTAGAGCTAAAAATAAATATTTTTCCACATGTACGCATATTGCCTACTATACATCATGCGTATATACATGTTGCTCCACTACAACCCGTGTACATTGGGATTTGTGCCAAAAAATGAAAATTAATGTTGGGTTTCCATGTCATGATAGGAGATCTATGATCCTTGGCCTTCCATATAATGGAAACATTTTGACTCAACCCTTCATTCCATTTTGAAGGCTATAAATGGGCCAATTCTGAGCTATGGAAAGAAAGAGAAAGAATTCAAATTTGAGAGCAAGGTTACTCAGGAAGAATTATTTACTTCATATTGAGTCTACATCCCTTTGTCCTTTGATTCTGAACATAGTTTTCATCCCCCAAGCTCTTCCCTTATTGATTGAGAACCTCATTGTTTCTCTCTTATGAGCTTGCCTTTGGTGGAGGATTGAAGTGGTGGAGGCCTAGATGGAAGTAACTTAGTTTCTCGGTTCCAAACCATGCCGACACAGAAGTTTGTAACATTTTCACTTCTGCAGATCATATATTAATAGAAATACTCCTTTCCTTTCCAATTGATATCTTGCAAATATTTGAATTATTATTCCATGGGCGTATTTGTCATGTTTATTAATGGATTATGTTATTGAATGTGCTAACATTATATAATATCACCATATGCTTGTTTTGCTTGGTTGTTGAGGACTAGTTGTAGGTATATTGTTTTGGGTCAAGTGCTCAATGGTGGACTTCATCGAACGTCTGGACGAGGTAGGCCTTTTATCTTGTCTTGCTAGCATATTTGTTTTCATAGCATACTTGAGAAGAGAGTTGATTTCTGAAGTCATTTTCGTCTGTTGTGGTTTACCCTATCCATAGAGATATTTTCCTCGTAACAGTGAGCATGGGGTCCAAGATGGTGCTCCCACAATGGGGAGAACTCTTTAACAAAATCAATCGGGAGGAATACTCAGAATATATCCCACACAATTATCCATATGTAAGAGAAATAGACGATGAAGTGTTCCTGAACATCTGATGGTCGTACCTGCATATGGTGTCGAGCAGAACCCATGTTTTTCCCTATATTGAACTCCTGAAGTGGCTTATTGACCACACAGACACACAGAAATTTTTTATCAACGATGACAATGGTGGGTGTGTCGTAGTATTCTTACCGATGGAATTTTATAAGTACTACAAGATTAGAGACCCTGAGGAGTGACTAAACAAATATTTTGTCGTGAATTTCTACGAGTGCCATGACACCAACTGGGTGATGGCCACATGGTGGAGGGAGGACAAGAAATACACCAACCAGAGAAGTGGCTGGTACTCAACGACCAATTTGAGGGATCCATACATCTATTTGATGGCTCTCATCTATCAATTATATGGAGAGAATGACTGCTCCATATTTTCAGAGGCATGGATGCCCTTGGCTTACACAATGGTGATATTCAGGAGCAGCTTTGATTGGGGAACAATAATTTCTAAACAACTGAGCATCTGCATACAACAAGCTCAGACACCAAAGGAAGGAGAGACACCATTTTTCTACATGGATTCATATTTTCTTGATGTCATGTGCGCCAGAAACATCTTCATCGACATGAATCTAATTTGGCATGTCGTTGAGCTCCAGATCCATGTATATTTCAGCATGTTATGGGAAAATAGGTATAAAAGGTCTTAATCCCTCATTTATGATGAATTCATCACACGAATTAATTTCTTTCCTTTTAAGAAGGAATGCCCGAGACTATTGATTGTGGCCAAGAAAATGATTTCCAAAGTAGGCCACTGGTACTTAGATGAGCACGACACCGACATCAAGGTGTTTGGGGCCACCGAAGCACCACATATCCTACCATCTCACGTCCCAGACTGGATTCTAGTGGGAGAAATATGTTATCAAACCATTTTGCAAGGCTACAATGCCACCCTGGTTAAGGACAAGAAGCGGGCGTTCATTCCCTATGGTTTCCATGTAGGTTTCTACTTGGTTAAAGATACAACTCAATCCAAACAACAAGGGTTGACCCAGCTCGAGTTCAAATTCTAGATGGGATGATTCCGCAAGCAGTATCCAAAGGGACTAGTCTTGCAACATGCTTCACAAGTGTCATCGTACGCCCACGACAAATTTGAAGATGAAGTATTCACAAAAAATTCCCAAGACTGGGATGAGGTGGTAGGAAGGATGGTTGACCCCAAAATGACCAAGTTCAAGGCCATGAGCCTAGATGAATAGGCGATGACCATATATAAATCACCTGAAGATTCCCTCAGAGCCAGAGAAGAAATCAGAGCGGCATAAGCAACAAAGTTTCCCCTGGTGGCCCCGGTGCAGGATAGAGGATTCCCTATGACACAGGATGCACAGGAAAGGGGATTTTTCATGATAGAATAGGTGCAGTGATTAATTGATCAACTGCAATATTACCCATACCTCATAGGAATGATAGGGGCCCCTAACGACAACCCAGATGACATATAGGTAGGTCCAAGCAGCCCTGACCTAATAGAAATTGATGAAATTGTCAGGTTAGATAACCCTGAAGTTACAACATGATAGGTCGGATCACCGAGGGATGTTTCAGCTCAGTCAGAGATAGTAAGAATATCTGCGAGAGAAAGTGCACCAAACCCCCTCCGCGAATTGATAAACATCTATTATGATGAAGAAAGTCCATAGGTATCTCGGGTGACTCTTGTACAGATCATAGAGGAAAAGGAGCTCGAGAAGGCATCTTCCCTAGCTCCCAATGCTCAAATTCATAGCCCTTCATAGAATTACCAGGAGGTCAAAAGTGTCTTAGACACTGAACTACTCGATGTACCAGAAACTCAAAGGGATAGTCCGACGGACGAGTCAGGGTCAGACGAAAAAAAAAAAAAAAAGATCCACAGTAGGAAATTGGTGTCTCAACGGTCGATTATCAAGTAAGTATCAAACCTACCCCATATGCCTCAATTTCAACTGGTACTCAACCTCCTGATGAGAAAAAAATAGAATTTTGACCTTTGAAACACATGGAGGAGGTTCAAGAACCCATTCTTGAACAAATATACACCTTCGGGATCTTGGGAAATATGCTCACCTAGGGATATCAGCAAATCCTCGAACCCATGGATGAAGTTGTTGACATACATGCTATCTCCTATGACTGGAAAAGGAAATCTATCATGAAGAGAACCACCAAGAAGAGGAGGATCACCCTAGATCTCTCCATCCTCGTCACCATGGAGGAAAAGTTGATGAACACAGAGCATGCCAAGACATCTGAACTTATCGGCGTAGTGATGGAAATCACAAATGCCACCCTAGACAGAGCGAAAAGGGATGAAGAGGATTTGTTTGTTGCACTGAAGGAATTAGTAATCTACACCACTTGGAGAAATATTATCAGGACACCACACAAGCCACGGTGTTCCTGAGAAGAGAATTCCAGGAGGCCTACAACAAATTTACAGATGAACGACACCTATTCACTACAAGGATAGTCTAGCTTCAAGAAGACACCCTCATGGAACTGGCGACATGCAAAGATATGGAAATGTTGTACGAGAAAGAACACCAAGACATGGAGAGGATCAACTATATCAGCATGGTGCAACAGGGTCGAGACACCGAAGAGAATAGCATCTGGGTGCTAACGGAAAGAAGCATCGACCGCATAAGGAAATTGGTCGAATATTGGGTAAAAATGGCTCAGGAACCTCATTGGTAAATCCAAGAGAAATGGGTCGAGTGTGAGAAGAGCTGGACCAAGATCAAGCAAGAAATGAGGGACATCAACCTCCCCAAATTCGACACACTCGATGACTTTCTCAACTTGCGTGACATAGTCAAATCACATACCGAACAAGATTCATCATGGGTTGTCGAAATAGAAAAGGTGGCAGACATGGCACCAGGACAAGTGCAACAGTTCATGGAGCACTCAATCAAAGCTCAAGCCATGCTGCAACAGTTAAGTGCCAGAATAGTCAAGTATCGGGCACGGGCAGTGGAGATAAGAGAGATCCTTTTGGCCCCAATGGAACAACATAGATTATCCTATGCTAACACATGCGAGGATCTCTTCGTCAAGTGGTTAGAGTACGAGAAGAGTCATCCACTCAAGTGAGATCATTTAATGACTCTTTGAATACTGACAGAAGAAAGCGCCATGTGGCGAGTTTTGTTTACTTAGCTACACTTTAATAGTTATTTTTAGTTAGTAGTATGTTATAAATATGAGGATCGACCTATTAGAAAAAGGTTGATGGTTGTTGCAAAGACACTCATTTTTGGATTTTTAAAGAACTATTTCGGAGATGCCTTAATTGAGAAGTATTTTTTAGGACCAGAGACAACTTTGTGTTTTTATCAAAAGTGTGTATCATTGGATGTAAAGAAGAATTATTTCTGATTTCACCTCATGAATGGATGTTGTAATGAGTAAGATCTTCTAAATCTATTGACAAGTTATTGATTCAATGTTTTTTATAGTTCTTGTCTTTAATGATGAAAAGTAAATCATTGTGTTAATATGTGATTGATGATTAGAGTTAAGGAAACTATTTTTCTTACCATCTTTTATTGTATGTAGGTTTTCTTCTAATAAATTGTTTCTCAGTCAATAATTAGAACACCAGCAGGTTAATGTACTAGTACTAGGCATGTGGTAAAGAATCATTGTCTGCATGCTAGAGTGAAAGGGTTATCCCAAGCTTGGCCTTCTCCAGTAGTTAATTTTTCCCACCTTATTACCTAGTTGGTTTATACCGGCTTTTATCTTGTATCAGTCCCACCTATAAGAGAAAAATACAAAAAGAGAACGTTTGAACCGAAGGAGAAGCTTTCACTAGAAAATGTAAAGCCCATCAATTATTTGGCCGGATCACAAGATCTGGAGAACCATTCCACCATTAAACGTTGTAGAGTCTAATTGGGCCTCAATGGCAAGTTTGGTTCCTGTTGTTGAGTCAAAGGGATTTAAAACCCTTGAACATAACCCAAGGTCATACATTTCCACATGCAATCGAGATCCATTCCACCTCCATTATCTTGGAAAATAAGAGTTGGACTATTGTCCCTAGGGTTCTGAATTTTGTCCACAATGACAAAATTTGCACCATTTTGAAAATCTTCAACTACATTATCAAGCAACTTCGAAATATCTCCAAATTCCCATGTGTGGGAAGTCGCATTAGAATGGAGGAATTTTGGATGTACTTGAGCATGATACATGCCACCTAGTAAAGATCACTTTTGTTCATTTTGGACATCATAATCCCCAGCTCTCCAAAATTGATTAAAACTGTTTTTCTTTGAGTTTATTCCTGAACAGTTCAGTCAAAGGAAAAATCAATGCAAATGATGTTCTCTTTGCAGCGCATTTTCTGATCTCCACCCCTTCCCATAAAATATAGAATATAACCCTAATCATAATCTGATATGATCTGACACTCCAAAGGGTGCACTGCAATGTCACATCTTTCCACCTCAAACAGTCATTTCAACTCAGGTGTACTACAATCTCATGATGTCTGGGCCTCCAAATGGTTCATTGCAATCTCATTATCTCTCCACCTCCAAACGGTCCTCCTTTACGCAACGATACAATTTTTCTCCTTTGGTACAAGATGGAAGATAAGTAGTATGGCTATCTATCTCAATTAAAATAACATGGTTATAACATCTCCTCTCTTTAGTGCAAGACTCAATATAACCATCATAAACTAGAGGACAACTTAGGTCAAAGGGAGTGAGTTTTTAGGTTATGATGGGGTTTCAAAAATTAGAGCTTACACCGAAACAATCTTAAACTAAAAACCACTTTCCTTAACATCCTTATTGTATAAAAAGGTATCAAGATGTATTGAATTAGCTAATGAGAAGTGTGAACCAGTCTTTAGAAAACTACCTTTGTGCGAAACCCAAAGTTGATTAGATCCATCATTGGGAACTTTAGGCATCTTCTCATTTCCTTCTGGGAATCAAATGTCATCCAAATGGTAGGTTCCTAAGGGATCATCCTTGGTTAGTGCTTGGATTGATCCTTGGATATGTTCTTTGGTGGTTGATAAAAGTCCCTAGATGTGTCTAGGGCCCCTGTATTTGTTCCAGGGAATCCTTGCAAAGTGCTTGGATTGATCCTTGGATGTGTTCCTTGGTGGTTGATATAAGTCCCTAGATGTGTTATAGGGCCCCTGAATGTGTTCCAGGGAACCCTTACCTAATGCATGGGTTTATCCTTGGTCTTTTACCTTAGTGGATAAGACCCTAGATGTGTTCTAGGGGCCCCAAATGTGTTATGGGGCAACCTAGTCTTTGACCAGGTAGATCTTGGTGTAATACCAAGATGTGTTGATATGTGATCCTTTTCCTCTCTCTCGGGATGGTCCATGAGACCTAGGAGTGCCTATGAATATGGACATGACCACATTGTTGATGGATCCCCTTATGCGGTGATGATAAAGTTTATAGGTCATTATGAGACTCATGTGGACATGTTTTTTCCATTATGGACTCCCCCTTGAATTTGTCTTAAACAGTACCCCCTTGTTGCTTTATGTGATTGAGGTTTTATTTATGTGATTAGGGTTTTATATGTGTTTATGGTTTTTATAATTAATATTAATATTAATTGACATTTTAATTAATATTTGTATTAATTAAATGTCAATATTTAATTATGATTTTAAATTTCCCTAACCCCTCTCCCTAAATATAAATAAGACCCTACCCTCTAGCATTATATTACAGTCACACTCACTCCTCGCTCTCCTATTTGTTTCAGCTACCTCAGTTGTAATCTCTTGATGATGGTGCGACCTCCTTTTTGGACTATCTTTT
>ML859681.1:11038-25327 GCA_009831015.1 Picea engelmannii
TATACTTATACTACTTGCTAAATCCATATCCTTCCACCTTTCAAAGCATCATCATCCAGTCATATCCATTTTCCTTTCCCTTTGTTTTCCATTATCATCTCGTACTTGTCCCTATATCTCATAAGTTCCCTATCCTCTGTTTTTCATCTAAACCACAAGCTCATACCAATGAAGAGAAGAGGAACGGTATGAGAAAAATTTTGTGTCTATGTTAAAGAGAATTCCTGAGTTCAATGCATGCCAAGAGAAAATTGCAGGCACTTGGTATTAATTCGTTCAAAAATTCCATGGGTATGCAAATGAAATCACCCTGTATTTCACTCAGGGGTGTGATACGAGAAAACAAAGACTCGGAAATACCCTGCTCATGTCAGAGACTTAGCACAAGAAAGAAGCAGGCTGCAGGGCAATTAAATATCACTTTTAGCATATCTTCTGGAATTACACAGAGCTTTTAGTTGTCACATGCAACTATGTGGCTCGTCAATATGGTGTGCCAAAGATGGTATCAATTGCAGAAGCAAGGAGGAGGTGTCCTGATATTGTCTTGATCAATGGGGAAGATCTTACACCATACAGAGTAGCCAACAAAAGGGATAATGAATGTGCTCAGGCGGTTTGGCACACTAGAGAGGTCAGGATTAGATGAATGTGGATTAGATATCACATTTGAGACCATGAAACGTGCTTCATTAGGGGTGTTTCAGAACAGCTTCATAGGTTTTGTAATTGACAACAATTCGACAAGTGAGATAGTAAAGGAGGGCTTGGTAGAAGCTAGAGTCATTCCAAATGGACGTAACTTCAGAAACACGATTCCATGTCTAAATTCTGCAAAACAAAAAAAACAAAAAAATAAATAAATAAATAAAAAAAAATGAAAAAATGAAAAGAGTAATGCTTCTGCAAGTAAGATCACTTTTGGAATTGAAAATGAATTGAAGAGTATTTCTTCTCAAGGTGGATATCTGATTATGACTGGAAGCCATTTAGTAGCTGAAATCCGCGAAGCTGTGGAAAGAGAGACAGGGTTTAAGTGTTCTTGTGGAATCTCCTACAATAATATGCTTTCAAAGTTAACATGTTCAGTTGATAAGCCTAATAAAAAGACGTGCCTTCTTAAGTCAACTGTGCCAGGATTTCTTTGCCCACTTCTAGTTCGTAAGATTCCTGGTGTTGGGCATCGAACATAATCCATGCTAAAGGAAATTGGAGTTCATACAGTGGCTAATCTTCAATTGTGCACTCTGGAACAGCTATTGCAGATGTTTGGCGAGAGAATAGGCAGTTTCCTATTCAATGCATGCAGGGGAATTGACCGAACACCTGTTAAGGACAAAGGACCGCCAAAGTCTCTATCCGTTGAAGATTCCTTCCCTCCATGTACATCTTTGAAAAGCATAGAGTTTGTGTTATCATCGTTGGCATTGGACTTGACGGCTAGGTTGGATGAAGACAAATTTGAAACTGAATGAAGGCCACAGTTATTTACAATCAAATGGAGGCAAAAGGGTAGCTGGAATTTTACAAGTGCATCAACTCAAATACCATCAGAGTTGCTATCAACTAAATGTCCTGTGGATAGACGAAAGGAGATATTAGTTCAAACAGGGATGAGCCTTATATCCCGCAGCCTCAGGGGGCACTCTTTTTCAATTGTTGTGCTAAACATTGGTGCAACAAATTTTATTGATTCTTGCACAGGCAGTTTGAGTGCCTCACAAGACATACGCTCTTTCAAAAAAAAATCCTTTAAAATTCAGGAAAGGAATATTGTTCTTGGCAAGCAAACAGTTTTTGTAACACAGTTTTGAAATCTTCTGAATGGTATGTTTGCATGAGGACATCCAAAGACTCAGGCATAGGGGAGATGTTGGCTCGTTGATATAACACTTTTTGAACCCTCTGCATTCACTTCTACACCCCTTATTTCGCTCTCTCACCTTATAAATGCATTTATATTTTCACTCATACAACTAAGTACCCAGCAAGTCTAGTAACGTATGGTCATCTATTAATTTCCTTTTATTTTAATGATTAAATACAATTTTTAGAGGGTTCATGACTTATTGTATTAGAAATGAAGCATTCTTTGATTTCAGGTGGACATATACGATGAGGACTCTCCATAATTCAGAATGTTCTAGCTCACTCAGACGGAGTCTCATCTCATCTCACTCGAACCATATGATGACTCATACAATCTTCATCTCTGGAATTGATACATTTTATTGCAGATTCTTGGCTTCTTTCATGATTGGGTTGCTAAGGTTTTTCATACTTATGAAGTCTTCTTATGGATTCTTGCAAAACCTCACTCATATGCTGTGGCACTCTTCTTGATATCATTGCAACACTATTACAAGAAAATGCATCCATTTTGCTATCACTACTACCTTCAAACATCATGCACTTCCAGCCGTGTGTACAAGCTACCAAACAGAGGTGTTCCAAATCTTATTAACGGTATCACTCATTGTAACAATGGAATGGCAGATAATGATGAAGGATTTGTGCATTGGTTAAGCTTTTTGTTTTCCTGGGTTCTGGACGTGGCCATCAAGAGTTTAAATGCTGAGCGCCATTCTTGGTATATTTGTCTCTTTAACATAATGTTGATACTAAACAGAGCTTACCAGTACCAGGTACCAGGTCGCACCCAGTGAAGATATCAATGAAGCTGCTAAATTTACCCAACTCTTAGAAGGTTTGGAAGGTTTGATATGGAAATTGGATAAGTTGACAGCATATACTCAGAGTGCAGAGGCTCTTCTCAGCAGTTCCTATTAATCAAGATGGACAATTGTTGGGACTGTTAACATTCTATCACTGTGCCAGTGTTAAAGAGGTGAATTCGTTTGCATGAGGACATGCAAAAAGCTAGGCATGGGGGGATGTTGGGCTCCGGATTTATAACATTTTCTTGCTGGTTCTTGAGGATATTTTTTACTCTCCTGAAGTCTTTTGTTTAGAAAATGGAATTCTTTCTGTGTTTTTACACATATATGTTCCGTTGTATACAAAAATCAAAGAAGATAGTTTGTTTAAAGTGCTCTTTGATTTGAAACACTTCAACTTGATTTCTGCTGGTTGCTAACTTCTGTCACACTGGATCTTCCAAGGCTCCAACACATAAGTCTTGTCAATTGCCACAAGATTGTTGAATTGAAATTATCTAGTCCAGCTCTGGCATCTATAAATGTCACAAGTTGTCTGATTCCTAATTGAGCTAATATTACATCAACTGCACTTGAGAAATTGGTTCTCCAGAAGCAAAAGAATTTGACAACTATAATGCTCATGACAAATTTGCAGCCTATCATTAATTCTTGTCCCCAATTAAATAAAGCATTAGAATGTTTTGAGTACATGAAATATTTGAAGTGTACTATGAATGTGGTGACTTATAGTATTCTTCTTAAAGGCTGGGAAGGTGGATGAAGCTTTTTATCTCTTGAAGAGTTCAAAGCAAGAGGTGGTAGCCCTGATTCTACCTGTGATAATGGCCTTATGATTGGTGAGCAATGCAAATAGAGGAATGGAAGCATATGAAATATTCGAGGAAGCACGTAGCAAAGGATGTAAACAAAGAACTTTTTTATGTGGGGTAGGTCACATGATGGACATAAGATCTACAAAGACATGCTTCAAAGAGGTTGCAGTACAGATCTTATTCTATATAATGTATACATGGATTGCACCCTTAGAGCTGGGGAAATTAACAAGGTCCATGGGATATTTATGGAAATGAAGGAACATGGCTGTGTCCCAGATGCTCATTCCTACTCTATTCTCATGCGTGGTCTCATAAAGACAGGTGATACACATGCGGTATATAACCCCTTTTTTTTGCTATGAAGAATCAAGGTTGAGAACCCAATGCATTCACATTCAACATTGCAAGTATCTTGAATCGTTGGTTCTCAACGATGCACTCAACAACTGGCATCAAGCAGATTCATGCATGTGTAAACGCAGGGAAGAAAACCATTTTGTAATCTCATGACACGGGTCGATTGACTGTGTAAAACGTGTCTCAAAACGTGGTACTCTTAAACCCGTTTTCTAACTCCTTGTTTATCTAGGGCGCAAAGCCACGCATTGTGGGAGATCTGAAACGTTATACAAAGAGATGCTATGCTCGAGAAAGGGGATAGAAATGATGCAGAGAAATATGTAGAGGGGATCTGAAATGCTGCTATGCTGGAGAAATGAGATGATGGAGACAGAGCATAGATTAGGTAGAAGAATAGAATAGGAATGGAAATCTCCAAGCACTGTATTGTTATTATTTTCAATAAAATAATTAAGAGTTGTTCCATTAATTCGATTTCTGAAAGATTTCCAGTTTGCTGTTAGTTATATTCAATATGCATTGAGTGAGCCAGTCTGTGGATAGAGAAGGCAGGGCCCCCTTCGATGGAAACAAAGCTGTGTATATATGGCATTTATAGTAGACTCCAGATTCGATTCTAATCTACATTGCAGTTTTCTCTTTGATTTCATAGAACAGAAATAACATTCCATTTGATTGCAACAGAGGGTTTAGCATTATCTTTTTAGCCATTGATTTCATTTCTTCAGTTTTCACATTTAGACTGCTTAACATTCAGGAACCAGTTTGGGTATCTCATGAGATAGAGAAGTTTCATTTGATTACAATAGAAAGTTTCATAGGATGGTTGTTGAGTTGTGTGGAGTAATAAGTAGCAAGAACTTAACTGTTTTCAGTAGATCTTTTACATGCATATACAGAGCAGTTTTATGAAGTTAGTACCGGTTAGTACAGAGTAGTACAGAGTAGTGCAGAGCAGAGTAGAGTACAGTAGCTCCTTCCAGTGAGTTTCTTTTAGCAGTTCAGAGATTAGTTTGGCATTCTTTAAACCCCCTCTTCAACCCTACATTTCCTGTGCTGGTTCCTCTAAGTCTACCTTCCCAGGTTGACAATTAAATGTTGATTCATATGATATATCTGCAGCTCGACAACTTGTTCAAGTGAGCTTATAAGTCACCATCTGGGGGAGATTTTTGTATGGTCAGAACCATGTAGGATCATGGTATTCAGAGAGATGATTACCTATGAATCTCCTTTAATGACAAGTTATTTTAGTTGCAAATGGGTTTCTATTTGAATTCCTTGAAGAAATCCCCAAAGCTCAGTTTAATTGTTAGAATCAATGCCCAGATTTCCTGCCAGTATGTGTTTGATTTTCCTTCCACTATCTTCGATTACCACACTAAAACTTGTGGGGCCTAGTTTTCCTTTGGAGGTTCCATACAAATTCATTTTATACAATCTCGGAGGCAGATATTTCTAGGTGAATGGGATTTGAGTGGGAATAGGGCAGGGTTTAGGGCATGGGTGTGGCAGAGTTGGGTGATGATTTAGGTGCCACTTGGATGGAATGATACTTTCAATGGGATTACATGAGAAGTCTTCTTCAGACCAAAGTTGTGATCTCACAGTATCTTCAGTGATGTCATAAAATCTTAGACCAAACAAATTTTGTTGAAGATGGATTGGATTGGAGAACCAATATATTATGTTCATTCCATATTTTCCAAACAACAAAACATGGTAACAAATTCCAACTTATGTTGAGGATTGGATTATTGTAGGATATCAATCTCTAATCCTTGATAGTGTGAATGATGTTATACCTTTCTCTATCTATTTTTCTCATTATTTCAGCTACTTTGTCCCATAGGTCAACACCAAAAGGGCATTGATTCAGAAGATGCTCCATGAATTCCTATTGTTCCATACATAGTGGGCATGTTGAGGGTCCAGTAAATCCCATTTTCCTTAAATTATCCCAAGTTAAGATTCGATTCTAAACGAGAAGACAAAGTAAAATGGAAACCTTCAGCAAGAGGTGTGATTCCATACAGTATGCCAGATCCATTCCTTTGGTAGTAGGTGAAATTAAGATTTAATATAGTAAGACTCTTTAATGGTGAAGGTGTCAATTCGAGAGTTTCCCTGATGTAAAATATCCTCTCCTTCTTGTTTTTGTATTTTCCTTGGAATTGTTGCTTCCTACTAAGACTCTAGGTTTTATTTTGTTGATAGATTGATGTCATTTTGAGAGATTTTCAAATCTCTCCAGTGAGAGGTCTAGGGTGATTCCTTCCATAAGTATACAACCTTTAAATTTTATTTGTTCTGCATTTGGTTACGAAGGTGATGCATGATTTCCATGGATTGTAGCAGAGAAAATTGCTTCCAAGAGACTGACCAGAAGAGTGCATTTTTTCCATCTCTTAGTTCCCATAAGGCATGTTCCTAGATACAGGAGCAATTTCCCTAGAAAAAATTTGAGATATTTGAGTTCAAAATCGGGTCAATCAACCTAATAAGACGATCCTTGTAAATTTTTAGGACATATTTCTTCTTCCATAACCTGGCCCATAACTCTTTCAGGTGCTTTAGCCACCACCACCAAAAAATTTCACCCATTATTTCATTTAGTAAACATGGGTTGCAAATCCCAAGACCACCATTTAACTTAGGTTTTCATAGTTTTTCCAACTAACCAAGGCCCATTTACATTCTGACTTGTGGACCTGCCAAAGGAAATTTCTTTGAAGATCACAAATGCCTTTAAGCACAGATTGGGGGGAAGCTAGGGAAGATAAAATATATATGGGTATAGCTTGGAGAACATGTTTGATAAGAACAAGCTGACCAACCAAGTAAAGGATGTGAAAGGTTCAGGATTTCAAATGGTAAGGGGAATGCCAAGGTCATTGGATGGAAGGGACCTCTGGGGGATGCCTAATAAGAGGGATATGTGGTTCTGAATAGATAAAAATGTGTTGGAAAAATAGACCTAGGATTTGTCTAGGTTAATAGATGTTCCTGAAGCTTCACTGAAATAAAATAAAATGGTATTTAAGTTTTGTTCTTCCTACGTTGTGGGTGTTCCCATTAACAATGTGTCATCCAAAAATTAACTATGGGAGGTTTTAGGCTAGATACCGTGAAGAGGAAGGCCCTGAAGGGATCCATACACTATGGAGACTTTTATGTAATAACTCATTCCTTCAACCATAATAAAAAATAGGAAAGGAGAGAGTAGATCCCCTTGGAAGACTCCTCTTGATGGGATGAAGGTATTGGAAGAGACACCATTTACAAGGATGGAAAAGAGAGTTGAAGAGGTGAGGTTGATGATACAATTCACCCACTCATTGCTAAGACCAAAAGCAGGGAGAATAGATTGTATGTATTTCTAGCTTAATTTATCAAACTATTTTGAGAGATCTAGTTTGGCGAGAATACCCAGGGATCTAGTGGATTTGAGAGAGTGAATTACCTCATGTTCCAATATGATGTTGTACAAAATTTGGCATCCTTCAACATAGCTTGACTACTTCTTAGAGATGATGAAAGGGAGGATAGGCTTGAGTGTTAGAGCTATTACTTTGGTGATGATTTTGTATATTACATTACACAATGTGATGGGATTGAACTATTACAAGTGGGAAACCCTTTCCTCCTTAGGAATAACAGTGAGGAAAGTGGCATTGAGATCCTATAGGACTTTACCCGAAGAGAGAGATTCCTCAAGAATTTAGCAAACCTCCTCTCGGACCATTGACCAACAGTGGTGGAAGAAGTCGGTTATAAATTCATCAGGCCCTAGTTGTTTTCCCATGAGCATCTCCTTCATAGCTCGATCTACCTCCTTGATTGAGATAGGCCTCATGAGTGCCTCAGTTTTTCAAGAGAGATGAGATTTAGAATATGATGAGTAATTTTAATGGCTTCAGATATATTAGGGATCGATTCTGAGAGGAGATTCATGTAGTAATTTATGATTTCATTCTCCATTCCTTCATGGTCCATGATCTATTAGCCCTGCACATTTTCCATCTTGGTAATATGATTGACATTTATTCTTTGTATCATGGATCGATGAAAGAACTTGGTGTTATTTTATCCTTCCTTGAGTCATTACACTCTTGATTTATGGCGAAAGAGGATTTCCTCTTTCTTATATCTTTCCTCCATTTTTTTTTTAGAAGCTCCTCTGCGACCTGTAGATATTCTCAATGTCCTTGTTAAATGTAATTGATTTGGATCTCCTCCAAGCACTTCTCTAGAGATAATTATACCAAAAATATGTTACCAAATACATTTTTGTTCCATTCCCTGAGATGCTCTTTGAAATTATTTATGTTTTATTGGAATCGATACATTAGGGTTCAATGTGAGATTGTTGTGTTTGACCACCATGTATTGGCAAGCTCCTGAAAATTCAGATGTGAAAGACAAAATATTTCAAACTAAAAAGGATTGAATTTGGGGGACCTAATGGTGTCGATACAACACCTAACTGGAAAGTGATATGATCATGACTTGGGGAGAATATTCACTTTGAGTAAGGGCCTTCCAGCATGAGGTATTCCTATATGACGAATCAATCCAATTGAAAAGACACTTAATGTGTACTAGAGTTCTTGTTGGTCCATGTGAATGTGTCATTTTGTGCTTAAATATATATTAAGATAAAATCCTCTATTATGTTTTGGAAGCTCTCACTATCCTTTTCCAATCTTCTAATTCCTCCTTTATTTTCTTCCAAGGACAGAAGGATATTGAAATATCTTTTGATAATCCACCATTTCTAACCCACTAGATTTTCCAAGGCTGAAAGGATTTTCAAGAACTTGTTTTCCTTCTCTTGTGGTTTATGGGGGCCATAGGCATTACTGATGACCCCTTCCTTGATGGAACCAATGGATCGATAGTGATCTGACAACATCCAAGTAAAAGAGTAGAAACTATCTAAAACTATTGTTGCATGGTTCCATAAGATAGTCATTCCTCTCGCTGCACCATTGGAGTCATTATATACAAAATTGCTCTATTTCCAGCACCTTCAAAGACAAATTCTAATAAATTTTATGTGCCTTTCATTTATTAGAGTAATAAAATCTATGGTTCTTCAGCCATTATACAGTTTCAAAGAACTGTTTGTTTATTTATTCCATTTAGTCCTCTTACATTCCAAGATAGAATATCCATGATGATGGAGGAGGGGCAGGGGGAGAATAATCCCTCAGAGATATTTAAACCTGGATCGAGTTGATCATAAAACTACCTACGTTTTGAATGAGTTGCTACACTGATTTTAACTCTCGTATTTTCCCTTTCTTAGGTGTTTTCCGATGATATTTTCCTAGATCTGAGTGGATTCCCAATGCTCCTCTAGATCGAGATGTGGCATCCACTATTGAATCAATATATACTTTTTTAAAATTGCACAGTTTTGCGAGAGGGAGACTTTGCAGTTCCTTCTTGTTATAATCCTCCTCAAGTTTCTTTAGATTTATATCGGTCAAGTCTCTTTCCTCTATGATTATGTCCATATCTCCCCTATCCTCTGTGAATTGGTCTTCTTCCATATGAGCATCATAGGTTGATTGTATCATATTTTCTAGGACTAGCTCTAGAATTTGTTGTGTGTTTCCTTATACATCTCCTCTGTTTTTATGTTGGTGTGGTTTTTCCACCTCTTGGGAATCTGACAACTTGGTTAAAATTTCAAAATATTTGTTGATGGATGGCTTCTTTCTTTTCCCTTGACCATATTTTCTTGGGTTCATGGAACTTCTGGTAGTGAAAGGGAATATGCTCATAGTTTATAGTTTCTGTCCATTCCTCATTTTTTTATTAAAGGGTTAAAGATCCTTGCAAGGCTTTATATATGTTCAGATAAAGACTGGTGCAGGAATATGAGGTGTACTTTCTCTTTCATGTATCCTATGAAGATTTTACATAAACTCCAAGAGTATTTCCAATGCCTCCTAGGATTTCTTCTAACCATAATTCTCGCGAAAGAAAATAGAGGTGGATCTATACTGGTGCATAAGAGAATTCTTCTTTTTCTGGGTTGAAATGATCTATCTAGAATATTAGGTACAACCCTACAAAGTTGAATAAATATGGGTCATTTTCAAAGACATGGTCTTTCTCTTTGAGATTAAAGAATACGACTGTGAAGAAACCCTTTCATCCCAGTTGAATGCCATAGTGACCTTTTGGGTTCCACTAGGTTTTGATCCATCATATTGAATCACACTCATAGGACCATAGTCCTAAAAATTTCCCTATTAAAGCATGTTCCTTGATGAACTGTGTGTGTTCCCCCACTCAAGCAGAGTTGATTACATACCTTGGTGTTGGGGTAGTCTATGAGATGCATTTCTCTAGATCCCACATGTGAGTCACTTTTGGATGAGAGGTTTCCACTTTGACCTCTATTTTCTTTCCAAATTTCTACTCATCCTAAATAATTTATTGTCGAAGGTGAGGTGATATCTCAAATGGTGGCCGTGAACTCTTTTCTCTCGGTTGTTCATTGACAACTATGTTAATGTATGAGGGGGTTTGTAACCCCTCTTCCATGGCCATGAGAGGTATTTTAGCTTCCTAGGATGCAAAAGAGAACCCCTTCTCTAGAAGGAGATTGATAAAGGGATTCAAAGGCCTTGATATGTTGCAAACATAGAAACCGTAGCAAACAAAAATACCCAATTCCATGGTTTGATTAATAACATATTGACTCCTTTTGAGCTTGTTCAAAAGATGTAATTTTGTGGCATTTAAAGAGGAAAGTGAAAATTTATTTCTTTGAACAAAGGTATTATTTTTGGCATTTATCTTCTCAATATTTTCTTGTTCCATTGATATCTATTGAATATTCATGTTTTTGCATATTATATTACATATGGTACCTTGAAAGTGGTATCATAGAACTTTCCTTCGCAAGAATTGTGGGTACAAATTACCTAGGGTGGAGATGTTTACTACCGATGTATTTAAACAACATAGATATGCCATTCAATGAGTAAAACTGTGATGGGGAAGACTACATGTAGGTGATACACATGGTTTCATAGGGTTTCCTAGAAACTAATTTTTTTTCCTTGTTGGAAACTTTGTAACCCTTATCGGTACCCCTTGAGTAGTACTGCATCAGAAAGAATATGTACATGACCATCACTCCCACATACCAATAGATATATTGGAACTCCCTTAGGTCTTATAAAAGTATCCCTTGATCAATCGATTGGTCGCTTGAATGTTATAATGCCACCGAGAAAAACACTCAGGAAGATACTCTCTAGTACTTGGGTTACTGGGTAGTATGGATAAAAGTACGGTCGAGGCTCCTGAGTTGATTCCCTAGGATATTGGTCCAAGTACTACTTTTTGAACCTGCATGTATTTTAGGGATCTATAACATAAGGAAAACCCTTCTCCATAGGCACCTTGCAAACAATAACCTATGGGGAACATACCAAAAAAGGAATAGAAAGGATATTTGGGTCGTACACCCTTTCCTCCTACATTCTAGTTGTGAAATTGCTACACATATTTTTCTATTATGATTTTGGGAATTCTGACACTACAATATTATTCAGGTCAGAGTATAACTCCGTGAGAGTTAAAAAGCAACATAAGAAACAAAAAAAAAAATCGGGTACTTCCTACACCCTTATTTGAGATCTATCCCATTGAATTCCTCTTTTAGTCTCGATATTTTTTATACCTATAACTTTAAGCATTTTTTTCTCTTGGAACCATAACCTTTTCAACATCCTTATTTCCACTTATCCCATTAGCTTACACTTGTTTCCCTAATCATAGTGGTATATATCACTTATCTTCCTTTTTTTCTATGGATCCACCACTCATCTCCTAATGGCCCCCACTTTCCAAGATGAAACCAATAAAAAACTGAATAATGACATTATTTCCATTCATGTCAAAATGGACCATACACTAGACCAAATTTCTAGCCAAATAACAAAACTCAAATCCACTTTCCAACAATTGAGCACCTAGGGTCCTTTCTCCTTTGGCCCAAAACCCCAAGTTGAAGGTGTTGACTCTTATAATCCTTTGCACTTTCATTCCAATTGTGACTTGTGTTTTCCTAGGGTTGATATTAAAAAATTTGATGGCTTGGATCCAACTGCCTGAGTCACTCAAATGAAACATTATTTTACCATACATGGCATTACTTATGAATTGACCAAGCTTCATTACGATGTTGTCCATTTGGATCTGGAATGATGGAAATGGTGTAGAAATGCATGCAAAGGGTATGTTTCTTGGACATAGTTTGTTGTTGAGATATATGAATTATTTGACACAAAGACCCACCATTTAGGTTGTTTGACGAAGTCAGGAACAATGGAAGATTTTTTCGATTCCTTTGAGCACTTGGATTTTCAAAAGGAGGGTATAATTGATTCTTTATTCTAGTAAATCTTTACCATTGGCCTCAAAGATGAAATCTGAGCGAGGTCCTCATGGCTCGCCCCAAGACTTGGTTGGAAGAAACTAAATGCACCAAGGAGGCACAATATGTCATCTTTTCTGAGAACAAAAAACCTTATTTTATTCCTTTCTCTCACCCTCCCAATCCTTCCCCTCTAGCCAGTCCTCTAAAGGTCCAAAAATTAACATGGGTGGAAATTTCAAAATTCCAAATCAATGGCATTTTCTATAATTTGGATGAGAAATACTCTTTGGGGCAGAAGTGTAAAGAATAAAAAAATTTATGGCCATTTCAGAGTATGTTTCTGATTAATATTAAAACGTTTCACCTAAGACAATTCTACCCCCAACATATTATCTTACGTCGCTCATTGATCCTCCTGAAGTTGACCCACTAATCTTGCTACGTGATCTCACTATATATTTTTCTCCCCAAACCCTCAAATTAATTGGTTACATTAAGAAAGGGAAATTCATCTTAGTTTACAATGGAAACACTCATAATTCCATTCATGATTTCCTTTCCCAAGAAATCAATTGTTATATCTGTGTTGTCAATAATTTTCAAATCATGATTTGCAATGGTGGTTCCATGAAATGTGGGGAGCATTGTGAAAATGTGAACCTACAAATTGGTCAGTATAACTTGAAATATCACAGGTTTTCTATTGACATGGTTGGTTGTGATATTGTGCATGGTGTTGAATGGCTACACACTCTTGACCCCATCACAATGTATTTTAAGGAAATAACCATGTCCAATAGGAAGGAAAATAATATAAATTCCAAGTCATTACAACAGGCTCACCGAAGATCATCGCTTCCCACCACATGGAAGAGTTACTCAAAAAAGGTCATTGTGGCATCATTTCCCAAGTCCATTTGATTCAATCATTTGAGACTCCCTCGATGCATCCTAAACTTCAATATATCTTTTCCCGACATCACATTATTTTCCAAAATACCCAGGGCCTTCCCCCCTGCAATGACAATGATCATTCCATCCCTTTAATCTCATGAATTCTTCCTCTAAATGTGTGCCCTTATTCTCATTGCTTTTCTAAATAAATTGAAATTGAGAAAAATGTCCAAGAATTGCTAGAAGTGGGTGTTATCCATCCCAATACGAGCCCATATTCTTCCCTTATCAGCATGGTCCTCAAGAAGGAAGGCACTTCAAACATGTGTCCTAATTTTTATTCCCTCAAGAAACTTACCATCAAGGAAAAATTCCCCATTCATGTCATATATGAACCTCTAGATGCACTTAGTGGGGTTCAATACTTTACCAAACTTGACCTTCATTCTATCCACCACCACATATGTATGAAAGAGAATGACATTCCAAAAAATGCAGCTCACATTCACGAGGGCCACTATGAATTCTTGGTCATGCCATTTGGTCTTTGTAAATCCCCCTACACTTTTCAAAGTCTCATGCATCATGTTTTCCATCCTTTCCTTTGACACTTTATTTTAGTATGCTTTGATAATATTCTCATCTATAATAAAACATGGCAATCCCATCTCACCCATGTGGATGAAGTTGATCTCCATCTCTTCTCCAAGAAAAAAAAATTCCTCAAATTGTCTAAATGTGCTCTTTGTGTCTCTAAAGTTGAGTACATGGGTCATATTGTTGGAAACGATGGTGTAAGGGTGGATCCCAAGAAAATTGAAGCTATGTAGAATTGGCCTCGCCCTCAAAATATTAAAAATCTGTTTAGTTTCCTAGGTTTAACATGTTATTTCCATAAGTTTTTTCATAAATGTAGAAAAATTGTGGCTCCTATAACAACTCTCCTTAAAAATAATTCTTTCAGTTGGACTCTAGTCACTAACCAATCCTTCCAAACCTTGAAACAATCTTGGTGCACTACTCCAATATTGACCCTACCTGACTTCACCAAGACCTTTGTTCATGAATGTGTTACATTAGGGAGAGGAATCATGGAAGTCCTTATGTAAGATGGATGACCTTTGGATTTTAC
>WSFP011406967.1:0-25110 GCA_009831015.1 Picea engelmannii
GGTTGAGCTCTATTGGTATCAACTATTCTGCTATCTCGGAGGTGTCCAATAATGGTGGAAAATAAGGCCGAAGGAGGTCCACATTGAACACTGGGTGCAAGCCAAGGAAGGGGGGATGGTTGAGCTCAAAAGTATTTTCACCCACAGCCTTGGTGATGGTGTAAGGTCCATAATGGAGTGGACGAAGCTTCTGATGAGGCCCTGTAAGGCGTTCTTTCTGCAAGTGCAACCAAACTTTGTCTCCCACCTAAAACTGGTGTGGTACCCACTGTTGATCATGGCGTTGCTTGTACTTGGCATTGGACTTCTGTAAAATATCTTGAACCTATTGGCGGATGTGTTGGATCCACTCAATGAACCAGGTGGCTTTGTCAGCTCCAGTTGGAGCAGGCGATGAGTCTGCCTAGGTGGCCGCAAGAGGCAGTGCAACATCCATGGGACCCAATGGTTGAAATCCCAACCCCACCTGAAAGGGGATGTCGTCAGTTGAGCTATGTATGGCTCTGTTGTAGTTGTGTTGAACATAAGGAAGACTCTCATCCCAAGGGCGAGGGTGCTTGGAATTGTACATGCGCAGGATGTGCACGATCATTCGGTTGACGACCTCGGTCTGGCCATCCGTCTGGGGGTGGAAGGCAGTGGACTTGGTGAGCTTGGTGTCTAGTAGTGACCAGAAGCTAGACCAGAATGTGTTGAGGAAACGGCTATCCCGATCTGAGATAATGGTTTGTGGGATCCCTAAGTGTACCCACACTCGTTCAAAGAAGAGCTTAGCAGTGGCCTCTGCTGTGATGTTCTTCTTGCAAGCGACCAGAATTGCCATCTTAGAAAAGCGATCAACAACCACAAAAACACAGTCATTTCCCCGCTTGGTGGACGAAAGGGTTGTTGGACGAAAGGACTGCGCCCAAAGCATAGTCTAAAGCATCTGTCTTGATCTCAAAGGGTTGTTGCAAGTCAGGTAATGAAAGCACTAGGGCTGAGCATAAGCGTTGCTTCAAATCATCGAACGCTTTCTGTTGGGACAGGCCCCACATAAATTTTGCCTTGCCACCACCCCTGGTTATTTGATTGAGGGCCCATGCAATATTGAAGAATCCCAACACAAACCTACGATAGAAATTGGCAAGGCCTAAGAAGCTTCGAAGCTCAGTGGGCGTGGATGGGGCTAGCCAGTCACGGATGACTTGGATCTTGGTTGGATCAACATGCACACCATGCGCATCAACAATGTATCCTAGATATTGGACCCTGTCCATGCCAAAGGAGCATTTTTTCAAGTTGACATATAGCTTGTGTCGTCGCAAAGTGTGCAGAACCTGCTGAATATGTTGCAAGTGTTCTGCCCAAGTCTTGTTGTAGATGAGGATGTCATCCAGATACACCACCACAAAAGAATTAGTGAAAGGCAGCAAGATATTGTCCATCATCCTCATGAAAGTTGTTGAGGCATTTGTCAAACCAAAGGGCATGACCAGCCATTCAAAAAGACCTTCTTTTGACTTGAAGGCAGTTTTCCATACATCTGTCTATTCTATTGGGACTTGATGGTAGTCAGACTTCAGATCAATCTTACTGAAGTATTTGGCCCCCCTTCAACTAATCAAAGAGATCGTCGATTTGAGGAATTGGGTACCAATTCCTGACTGTGATTTTATTTAGGGCCCGGTAATCAATGCAGAGTCACCAGGTCCCGTCTTTCTTCAGCACCAGCACGATTGGGCTTCCACAAGGTGATGAACTAGATCGTATGTGACCCTTATGGAGCAGTTCTTGGATCTAACACTTGATCTCCTCATTTTCTAGCAGAGGGCAGCAATAGACTGGCCCATTGGGTAGCAGTGCGCCAGGGGTCAGATCGATGGGATGCTTGACCTCACAGTGAGGAGGTACCCCAATATGTGATGAGAAGATGTCTTTGTATTCTTCCACGACCTTATCCACTTGCTTCTGCTATGTGGAGCGGTCGGCCACGGAGGCCATGGATGTGGTTGCAACCTTTCGTTCACTCTAAGAGAAAATCACGAAGAAGACAAACTTCCCGGTCTGAGAAATGACCTTCCTACATTGCTTGGCAGAGATCAAAGAAATACCACTAGGTGGGACTACCTCGAGTATCCTGTACAATTTCCTGTTCAAAGTAACAATAACACTGCGAGGCCTAAACTCATATACAGCATGATGTTTCCATAAATAAGTTTGGCCCAAAAGAACATCACAAACTTCAAAGGGAACAGCATCACACAATACCTCATCTTTGAATGGATTGATGCCATACGATAAGCTGCATTATTGACTGACTCGAAGATCGCTTCCTTGACAGAGCCATCCGATGGTGTAGGGTTGCGGGTGCGATGTTGTCAGCAGGGCTAGCCGCTTGACAACCTCTGTTAAGATGAGGTTCTTTTGGCTACCACTATCAATGATGAAGTGCAACGAAGTTCCTTTCACCCACATCTATGAATGAAAGAGGCACTCTCCTTCCTCTGGCTCATCGGGTTCACCAGCTGGATCTTGGTGGTAGCAACGGTGGCACTGGGTTCCGCATCAATGATCCATCTCCCCTTTTCTAGTTCTGACTCAGAGTCGGAACCCGCATCTGATTCAGAGGCTTTTACCTCAACCACCAATGACTACTTTGAGCGCCAATCAGCAGTGTTATGCCAAGGGCTCCTATGGAAGTCGCACCACTTCCCGATATCTTTCTTTGTCTTACCATTGTCCTTTTTTGCTTGCGGCTTGGACTGGTTGTCTGAAGATTTTCCATCTTTGCTCTGCCCTTTGTTTTGTGGGTTGGGGCTACCCTTGCGTTGCTTATGCTGTGAGGGGTTCCCAGACCCAAACTGTCAAGTCTTTTGTTTAAGCTTCTACTCGATTTTGACGGTATATCGATAGTTTGCGCCCAAGGATGAGATGTCCAAAAACTCCATTTCTTTCTGGATATATCTATGCAGACCGTCGCGGTACTTGAGCACCAAATGTCGCTCAGAATCTTTGATACCCAGCTTGGTGCGCAAGGTATGGAAGACATTGGTGAACTCTAGCACTGTTTGGTCTCTTTCCTACCGCAGTGTGGTCCGTCTTGTATACAAGTCATCATAACTTCCAACAGGGTAGTATTGTTCCTTAATAGCATCTTTGAAGGAACCCCACGTGGGTGCAACTGCAAATAATGTGGATCCCTCTATTTCCTTTTGCTCACAGAAAGTCACCCACCAATCTTTGACATGGGGGACAGCCTTGAGGAGCGCAAATGTAATCTTTTCTCTATCGGAAAAGTTGTGGACAAAAAAATACCCTTCTAGAAGATTTAACCATTTATCTACGGCATCCGCATCTATTTGACCTTCAAATATATGAATACCAAAATTGATCTATACCTTGAAGGGGGCAGCACCTCTGCTTGAGGTGGATGTGTCGCTTGTCGACAGTCATCGAAGGATTTGTGCAAAGTTGTCCATCATCTCATTCCTCTATTGCTCAACAGCTTCCTCAAGCAAAATTTTGAAAGGATCTCATGTCTTGTCATCTCTCTTTTCGCCCGCCATGGACAGTTTCTTGGGCATGCGAGAGCAGTTGTCCTCGAGAGAAACAAACTTGAGACCCAACTCTCTATACCTTGACCGTGTCGGAGACATGCATTAAGAAAACGACAAAGAGCACATCGCTTTGATACCACTGATCTGGATTTATGAGCTGAACGAAATGAAACCACAGATTTATAATGTTAACACAAAGACACAATGAACAATAACAAAGATACAGTAAAACTTGACTTCTATTAAATAAGAAATATGCTGAAAACTGTAAAATGCAGACTGAAAACAAGCTTGCTAGAATGGTGGCAGCTTATCTCTGAGAAGAGATGTAACAACTACGCTCATTCGCAAGAAGATGAGTACAATGAGGCTCTGAAGGCCTTTTTACAATAAACATGAATGCCAAAAACCTAGCATCCAAAAACCTAACCCTAGGAGATGAAGCGCCAAAAGTCATGTGGGCCCCATTAGGGTAAGTTAGTACATTAACTTCCCGAGGTCGTAACTTTTGCATACGATCTTCGTTTAGGACGCACAATAGCTCGTTGGAAAGGTATTAACGAGGAGCTTCATTTAGGGGGCTCAATCAAAGCCTTCAACTATTTTTGAGGTGCCCGGTCGTGAAAAGACGTCGTTTAGGCCCTCAAAATGGCCCCAAAAGTTTGGGAACCAAAAAATTGCTAAAGATAGTAAGTTGCCAAAATACCGTTTTGAGCCAGTTGGAAAAGGTGGGTGGCCACCGAGATCCTCCTGGATCAGGTCTTCTTATAAAGCATGAAGTCCACTAGACAACTTTGGTATCATATAGGGTAGTGATTTCATGATATTTCCTTGGACTAGCAAGAAGTCCACATGGTGGCTTTAGTATGTCCTTTGGCTTACTACTTTGTCATATCTATGGAAAGTGAGAAGTAAAGCTATTGTTAAGGATTCTAACAATGGACTTCACTAGAATGGAATTTCATAGTTTTCTAGATGACTTAGCAACTCAAATTTGTATTGAGTGTCTTCTAATAAAGGAAGTACATTTGGTCCTCTAAGATGAGATCCTTCCTTGCTTGGATGCGAAGGTCTTGAGGGCAATATCAATTTTATTTCCAAAAAGAAAAACAAGTAGGGAACGTTTAAACACATTACAATTACAATAGCTCTCCTTTTCAAAGTGTTGATTTTTCACAAATATCTTGACAAACATTATCGTATATCACAACTTATGATTTTTCACAAATATCCTAACAAACATTATCGTATATCAAAAATTACATCTTTTAGTGCAATAAATAATGCTTAATAAAACATAGTGCAACCAACATTGTGTTGTTCATTTTAACTTGCAATAATACATATTTTCAATTGTTTTCTTTTTAAGAAACACTACATATTTCATGTAATTCCAATACCATAGAAATCCCCTTTATATTCTTCTTTGAAATAGTGATAATTGGCAATTGTCTACTCCCTAATTCCTTAGAAATCTTATGAAGTCATTTAAAGGTCCTTTTACATTGATTTTCGATATGAATAAGCAGTGTTACATGATCCAAAAAGATATATATATATATATATATATATATAGAATATCGAGTTGTTGGTGTAATGGTGGTTAGGGTCATCTTAGTGGTCATTAATGTCATTTATGGAAGGACCTAATAGTCCATCAATACGATGGTTAGAATGTAGCCTTAGTGGTCCCTTATTAATATGGTAGTTAGAAGGTGGCCTAGATTAAAAGTGCCAACAGACAAAGAACCGAAAAGGATGCATTTTTTAGCTGAAAGATGAAGACTCTAACTCAATAGAATATGATGAACCAACTGAGGAGGATCCTTGGGGCCTAATCTTGAGAAGATTGACACGAGAAAGATGGAAAACATAAAGGTATACTTCACCTTATTTTCATTCTACTTTTGTTTTACCTACCACTGGTGATGAGCCTAGGATTGTTAGGGAGGCAATTGATTCAAAAGAAAGTAAACTCTTGAAGAAGGCCATGGTTGAAAAAAAGGAGGCCTTGGACAAAAATGAGGCATGGGATTTAGTCAAGTTTCTTGCTAGTAGAAAACCTGCAAATGGTTGTTCAAGCATAAGTTCAAGGCAGAAGGTAAAGTGGAGAAGTACAAAGCTCGCTTGGTAGCAAAGGGATATTCCCAGGTGGAGGGAAATGATTTTGGTGAGACTTTTTCCCTTGTTGCCAAGTTAACTTCCATTAGATTTCTTTTGTCTATCCTTGATGTGTTTGATCTTGAAGTAGAGCAGATGAATGTGAAGACAACATTCCGACATGGGGATCTTGAAGAAGAGATCTACTTGAAACAGCCAAAAGGTTTTATAGTGAAGGGAAAGGAGTTGACTAGCAAGATGAAAGAATCCCTCTATGGCTTATAGCGATCTCCAAGAATGTGCTCTCAAAAGTTTGATTCCCATAAAATGGGACTTGGATTTTAAAAAAGAAACTCTAATTATCGTGTGTATTCCAAGCAAGTTGGTGATCATTTTGTTTACATGGTATTATATGTTGATGATATGTTGTTAATTGGAAACAACAAAGAAATCAAGGATATTAAATCTCAGTTGTCATCTAAGTTTGATATCAAGGACCTTGGTGCTACAAAATTTATTTTGGGCACGGAAATTAAAAGAGATTGTGTAAACAGGAAACTATGGTTATATCTAAGGAAATATGTTAAGACAATATTGCAAAGGTTTTGATATGCAGGAATATAAACTGATCAAGGTCCCAAGACACAAGAAGAGCTAAAGGACATGTCTTGTATTCCCTATGCGAATGTTGTGGAAATTTAATATATGTATAGTTTGTACTAGACCAAACATTGCCCATGCAATGGGAATTTTGAGCAGATATATGTCAAAACTAGGGAAGGAATATCGAACATTTGTAAAGAGGGTATTTAGATATTTGCATGGCACTTCAAAGTATGCAATTTGCAAACTTTGAAGACTTGCACTAAACAAAGTGACAGATGTGTAGGTTTTGTTGATGCAAATTAAGCTAGAGATCTTGATCATTAAAGATCTAAAGTGGTAATGTATTTAACCTATTTGGCGAAGCAATCTATTGGATGAGCAAGCAAGTTGTAGTTGCACTCTCAACTACGAAAGATGAGTACGTGGAAGCCACCCATGCTAGTAAGGACGTTTTATGGTTGCAAAGATTGTGTTCAGGTATTGGTTTTATACAGAAATCTGTAAGGATAGATTGTGAAAGTCAAAGTGAAATCTTTCTTGCAAAGAACCTTGCTTATCATTCTAAGATAAGATAATTTTATTAATGTCTGACTAATGACCACAAAAGTAGGTGAAAGGGACTGTTGAGTACAATAATGTCAATACAATGTAGGAGTACCAAAAGGTCTCTTATAAAAGGCGAGATGTAGAAAGTAAAGTGCAATAAGGTAGAGTAGTAGAGAGTGAGATCTACTCTGAGGCATGAAGAACCCTCGACCTCAAGCTCAGAGACCTTCTCTGATTATGGGATGTATCGTAGGAGAAGATCTAAGGACAAGAGGAACCAGAAGAAAGGAAGTAGGTTTGTCATGGAATGGATCCATCTCTCCTACCATCCGAGGTCGAATGAAGAAAGCTTGGTATAGCCGAGTGTTCCGTGGGGGAACTGTTGGGGTGCCTGGATCGTCCGTTGCGCTGCTGACTAGTAGAGGTAGTGCATCGACAAGGTATGGGGGATCTCATCTGTCTCATGGGAAGGGATGTCGTCTGGTCATGTCGTTGAGATCTCGTGGGATGAGGGAAGGTCCCACAGGTCCACACTGATCTAGAGTCTGGGGCTGCGTTGGTGTCGGTCTACCTCTTAGTGCCCCTTCCTGAGGGTAGCACTGTGAAGGAGGTGATCCATCAAATAGGATTTGGTCTTGTACGAGGCTGAAGAGTATGGGCTCGAAAACTGAGGACCTCCTGTATGTATAAGGATAAACATCGTTGATCCAGATACCTGAAGAAACCCGTGAGGGTCTGAGTCCCCCTGAAGAAACAATGAAACCACCCCTTGATCTCATAATAAATGGGGCACCGGAAGATGAAGTGTTCCTCAGTATTGACCTCCTGTAGTTGGCATAGTTGACGAATCCTGTCTGGTCGGTCGATCTGGTGGTCTGTCTCAACCCGAAGTCTGTGAGAGCACAATCTAAACTGGCCTAAAGGAAGACAAAATATATTGTAGCGCAGTACCATTTTATTAGAGACGTGGTTGAATATAAGAAGGTGTTGTTGGATAAAGTTGACACCGTGAAAAATATTGCAGATTTAATAACGAAATGTATGAGAACTAAAAAAAAATATCCTGGTGCAAGGAATCAATGGACTTTGCTATCCCAAACAATTGAGTTTGTGACTATGTGGGCCTCATTGCAAAATATTCAACAAGTGGAAGATTGTTGGATGTGTTGTACTCTTTGTACATATAGATTGTGTTTTTTTTAAACCATGGAAATAACCCAAGAGTATATCTAGCAGCCTGCAAGCCGGATATACCAGAAACTTGTGACTTAGCAAGGGCCAAGGCGTCCTGAAGCCCACCAAGGAGAACCTCTATCACAGGGCTCGTCTACCCTTCTAACCTTGTCACAACAGGCCAACATGTGCAGACTCTACCCCCCTCTGGATTTGAACCTGTTGTTGATATTATGGTAGCTGCGGGAGGTATTAACCTCCATGTGTAACCCTGACAAGAATAGAATATTCAAGGAAGAAAGAAGAAACCCTAAAGCATTGAACATAACCCTAAAAGACAAGTCGGCTAAAGGAAATATTTAATATTGAGTTTTTAGCCTCCAGAATGAGAAGTTGGCCCAAACAATTAAGGAAGAGCAGTATAAATACAGGACACCAGAGCTCATTTGTGACACAGCTCGCAACTGCAGAAATGTAATAGTGCGCAATGCAGAAATTGAGTAAGTGCACAAGTCTGGAGAGTAGCTGCAGCTGCAGCTACTGCAACCTGTATTCTCGATTTAGGCTTGGACTTTCTATTGGTTATGGTTTGGACTTTCTGCCTTGTGTGCTAGCTCTGGAGAGAGGTTCGCTACATTGATTGGGTATTGGGCCTAGGGTTTGCTTCCGGAATTATTCTCTGTCAAGGTTAAGGTGCTCAGGGGCGGCTTCGGCCCATGGTTGGGTGACAATATTTCTATATTGTCTATGGTTAAACGAGCACACCTATTATTTTTTAACACATATGACCTCCGAGGAGGAAACATATTCTTAACCATTAGGCCCACTCAAGTTGTACGTAAAGACTGTGTTAGCAACCAAATTGGATTTCTTTAAAATCCAATTGGAGTGCCTATCTTAGTTTGTTCCTGGTACATTATGGGATGACTTGGTTAGTCAATCCATCGATGTGGCATTGACAATAGGTGTGTGTGTGTGTGTGTGTTGTTCTATTTTATAAATAACACATTATATTGAAACTTTGAAAGAAAGCATTATGAATAAATGAGCAAGAACATTTCAATGACAAGCAATGTTCCCCACCACTATATTGAAATTTGAGATCCTCATCATTAGTATCACCCTCTGCATCCTTGTTTATCCTTTACCTCGATCGTCCAAGGACTTCAGTTAACACCATCCAATTTTGATGAAACCTAAGTCACAGGGTTTGCCGAACTTGAACCTTGAGGTTCAAAGTTCGGCGAACCTCAAAACAAAGTTTAGGTTCGGATGAGGTTCGACTGAGGTTCAATTCAGGTTCGCTTTGTTCAATTCAACCAATGAAATGTGCCCTCGAACCTACATACAGCCATCAAATGTGTAGTCGAACGCCGAGGTATCTCTCCAGGATCCCACGGGCTACAACTAATGGCACACATAGCGATTTTATTCAATGGCAACAGACACCACCAAATTCTTTCCATCCGAACGGCCTAGCCTGTGCATTTCTTTCTCTCCCGATAGCCTGCTAACCCTAGCGTCGACATTTTGTGTGTTCATTTACTTTATGGTGGTCTGTAACTGTGCCATTTGGTCGTGTATTCATTTTCGTCTGTTGTAGGTATTCATTTCCCTCTAGATGCGACCGTGGCATAGGGTGTTGCAGGTATTCATTTCCCAACAGTTGCGACCATGGCTTAGGGTTATTATTGAGATAATATAGGGTATCAATATTGTAAAGTTTATTAAGATTAGTTATAAAGTATATAGGTTATAGCATATCAATATTATATAGTATATATTATATTATATATTAATATATTATATTATATTAATATTGTATATATATATATATTGAATGTATATAGTCGAACCTGAAGTCGAACCTCATCCGAAAATTCGAACCCGAATCGAACCTAATCCTTGTCGAACCCGAAATCGAACTCGAACCATGTGACATTGGATGAAACTGCCTAATCCAAGCCTTAAAATATGGTATAGAAAGCTTAACATGCCTAATCAATGATTTTGGCTTGAGTGAAAGGTACATTTTTGCTAAGGCCAGGACAGACGAGTTCACCAATAAGCGCCACCAACATTGGGGTACATAAAGGGCTTGGTGCTCTTGATTAAATGTCAATCCCATACCCTAATACATGATAGAATCCAATGAAAATGTTGCAATCCTACCAATCTTGAAATCCTAAAAACTGTTAAGTCTGCTGAATTTTGAATGGGAAATGAAATTCTACTTTCTCCATATGAAGTTCTATGAGGTTGGAAACAGTCTCAAACATCTTGCAACAATGAGTGGTAGTGTTAAAAATTTAAGTAAAAGGATAGAAAAGGAAAGATAAAGGAAATGTCAACTTTTACTTAGAATCCAATGAAAATGTTGCAATCCTACCAATCTTGAAATACTAAAAACTGTTAAGTCTGCTGAATTTTGAATGGGAAATGAAATTCTACTTTCTCCATATGAAGTTCTATGAGGTTGGAAACAGTCTCAAACATCTTGCAACAATGAGTGGTAGTGTTAAAAATTTAAGTAAAAGGATAGAAAAGGAAAGATAAASGAAATGTCAACTTTTACTTYCCATTAACTACCAACATTTTTGGTCAAACCCAGTCAAAAACCGAGTTTTGGAAATGCACTGTACAGATGGTGGTAAGGCCCGGAAATGCATTTCAGGCCATACAAAAAATGTTTCCCAAACGTGGGGCACATGTGTGCCTGAAACACATCCTGGGCCGTACCACACACCTTTCTGCATTTTCATATGGAAATGTACATGGTACATCCCTCCCCTAAACATTTATATATATATATATATATATATATATATATATATATATATATATATATATATATATATATATATTTGTGTGTGTGGATGTGTGTTTGCAAATATCAAACGTCTCCAACATTGAATCAATTTAAAAGTCAAATGCCATGGAAACTTGTTGAGTGCTATTAAAACAGCGAGCTAATTCAACAAAAGTAGTGGCCTTTTGGATTCTCACATGCCAAACCACTAGCAAGCATCACTAGATATGTTTCTAATATTTGCACACCTTCATCCAACCTTTGGGACATGCACAAAGTATTATGACTTGGTCTTTCCACGCCTTGAATTGACTTCTACTCCACATGCTTTTCTAGTTGTTGTATATTGATTGTACCATTAGTTATGCTTCAGGCGCCAGATGTGTATAAATGAATGCTCATTTTGTAGTATGAGCACGAGTGAGAACTAGGTATTCTACATGCTATTGTAATTTCCAGCTTATGAATGAACAAAGTGATTTTCCAGCCATTCCTATTTTCTTATGTGATTGTTGTTCTATTTTTGTTCATTGCATGCATTTTACAGCTACTTTAGCATTGTATTTCTGGGGTTTGGAGCAAAGTTCTATTGGCTAATGTCACACTTCATATAAGTTGTTCTAACTTGTATAAGTGTTGTTAATCATGTAGCCCGATGGGCTAACTCGAATGGTTGAGAGTTGTGAATAGCAAGCAAGAGATCTTGGGGTTAAGTCCCTCAGCTAGTTGCCTCTGCGTATGTAGGCCTCACTCAATGTCCCTATAAGGTCAGCATACAATAGACTATGCGGCCAACTTTACACTAGGTACCATCCTCGGAACGAGAGGAAATGCCCAAGGATTTCCTAGGGATTTATTTATTATTTTCCAAAGAAAAAAAATGTCTTTGATCATATATTCTTGTTACACCTTCAGTAATAATCTCTTGGAAGTGTAGGCGCTCCTTAGCACATGCAACAACACCTAATGCACCCACATCCCTCATTCCAATAGATGTCCAAGCATTGCCATTTGAGTTGGAAATGTGCACATTAACAAGCAATCTCTTCCAATTTGGTCAAAATTTTGTCAACATTTGGGTAAAGCATATGTTTCCCATGTTTGGTAGCATTCCCCATAATGAAATCTCTTACACTTTATTTTACAAATTACGATACACTTTACTTCAAGGTATGCATACCCAAAAATCAAGAAGTGATACCTCAAAATGGAAAATAACTATAATTTTCTTGATACATTCCATTATTTTTCAAAATAACTTGATTTGTAAGGTCACTATGCTACATGTAGCAATTTTAAGAAAGATTTTATCCATTCAATAGATTATATAAGTTTACTTTCAAGCAAGCAATTTTATTCTACTTAGCATAAATAGTCGTACAAGAGTTTGAAAGCTAAAAAATATATATACTTAACTGTGGTCAGCTTGTTCAATGTACCGTCAACTTGCATAAAATAAGCCTACAAAATTAGAGTTGCATGTTAGATTAAAATTATTAGACATTATACAAAAAATATGTAATGCCCTAAAATTGCAAATAGAAATAACAACAGAGAAATGTCAAGTGAAACGCTAAAGTAAAACCTCCAATAACATTTCCAATTCCTCCACATCATTCTCATTCCCATGAGTTGTTGCAGCACTTGCCCTGCTAGCTCGCCCAATCCGTGAACCTATGGTAGGGGAGGCTGGAGCCCAATTAGGGGCAACAGACCCACCAATTGGCGAAGATGCCCCAGCTAACTTTCTTGATAAGTAAAGGTCAGCCATGTCATCATCATCATCCAAAAGCTGTTCAAGCTCATCCCTTACCTACCATAACAACACATCATAATTAATATCTTCACCAATCTAAAAAAACATGGTGTAATTTTTTCTACAACCAATTAAAAAATAATTATGTGGAAAATCTAATGAATGCAAAAAGGATTTCACATTCTACAGAATATATCCAATTATAAAAGATCATACAACAATCTGGCCTAAGTCCTCACAAGAGTAAAGTGTGAAATATTGAACTGGACAATATAATACCACTAGTTGTGAAGGCTCCATATGTCAGAGAAGTGAAAAGAAATATCCAGATGCTCCTAGACTATACAATGTTGTGTCTCTTTCTTCACATGCTTCTTGCTTCTTGACCCATCCATATTTAAATATAGATTTTTTATCATTGATCCTCTTGTAGCAGCTTTCACCACTTATCTTTGCTTTAGATATAAGCCTTAAAACGGCATCTGTTCATAACCATTTATGGAGCCCGCAAATTTTTTAATGACTACCTTCAACTGACCTCATATTTTATTTCAATGGCTTCTAGTTTGAATTTGATTATTACTCCAGTTTGTCCAAATTTTCAAATTCGGTGCATTTTCCCTGACAGTGTCTTCTTAAAACAACATAACCTCAGATTTAGTTTCACTGCTTGATAGTTTGAATGTGATGATTGCTTCATTCTGCATGTTGTCCAAGTTTTGAAATTCCATACATATTTATTATTGCCTGACAGTATCTTTCTTAGATAATCAGTTTTTGCAAGCTCTGTCGAGTCTTTGCATCTATAAAAGTATGCCAAAATTGGGATTCCCAAAAAGTCTACTGATATTTTCAGTATTTCCTATAACTCCAGATAAGATAAGATAATTTTATTAATGTCCAACGAATGACCACAAAAGTAGGTCAATGGGACTGAAGAAAACAACAAGTGTGGGTACAATGTGGGAGTGCAAAAGCATCTCCTAGATAATGCTGAAAATAACAAAAAGAAAGAAACCCTCGATCTAATTACAGCCAAGGAAAAAGTGTATATAACAGTATCATATGTGTGATGATACAAAGCGGGAGTGTCCATGGTGGGAGTTGGACAACTCGATACTAGCCGAGAGAGAAAAATCTGAAGGTGAAGCTGGTGAGGTCAATGTCTCCTAGAAATGATGACCGATGGTGAGGGGGGCGACGGGGGTCGCGCTGGCTCACTGTCGGAGTCCTCAAGTACCAGAGGGGGATCCAGATGTATGAAACAGAGAGATTTGAACTCTCTTAGTTAACATCCCAATTTATTATGATTGGCCATAACAGAAACAAATTTAAACAGCATAGAAACTGGCAACTCATAGATAGTAGATACAGACATTGAACATGGATCTGAATGAGTGTAATTGGCAAACGATATTATGCTGATGAATTATCACAGCAATCCCTTATATTTCTTAAAGATTGACAACTAGTGTAGATGTATATCCTGAAGGACATGACTGTTGGTGGAAAACCCTTCAATTATGTTCCAACTCTTTGGCAACAGTACAATAATTTATAGTCTAAAACAACAAAATAAGAAAATAAATAAATGCAGTGGTGAAGACCTTTTGAACACGTGCTGTCAACCTTGTCATCCCACTCTTCAATTTACGAACACGGTCCAAGTTACGACTGCTAATCTGCAGACCATGATAGAAATAATGTAAGAAAGAATAGTCTCAGTTTGAACAAAAGACATGAATGTTAAAAGAAATATTACAAAACTTTTTAGATTTCTGGCCAGCAGAACCTCAGCTGTAACACGGTCTGCCCTAAGATATCATTATGCAAGACAAATAAATTTGAAGGCTGCAAGAATCCATTGAAGTTCTATTGAATTTCATGTCCATAGAATGTCAGCTGCAATGGACAAGGTCAGCACTATGATATTTAAGTATGCTGATTTCAAAGCCAAATAAATAACTCAAATGCTACCATCTTATTTAATGCCAAATAAATTACTCAGGTTCTACCATCTTGTGAAAATATAAATAAACAACTCAAAAATCTCTAAGCACAGGTCTAGCCCGAAATGAGGCTACAGGATATGATACCATCAAACAGACATTAAGGAACTTCGAAGAGATTGACAAATAACAGATACCAACACTCTAGATGTAGTTTATAATTTATATTAACTAACATTTAACATATTCACCCAGCTGTGGAATCCTATAACCAGCTTTTATAGAGTTTATATGCATTTCGTATTTTACATGTTAAATGACTGTCTTGTACTTTATCTATACTCAGAACAGAGACATCATGTATATTTACCATTCCCCATAGCAATATTAAGCATGCATGAACACACCAGCTCTATAGACCATTTTTGGTTAACAAATCATGACCAAATCAAAGTATGTGGATTGTACACCTGAGAGCCACTAATAGACAATTAATAATTTTCCTTAATTTTTAATTTAATATGAATAGAAAACCTGAATAAAAGGGCCCCACACAAGTAACTAAAATCATGATATTGTGGAAGAAAACCTCACTTAAAGCACACTACATGGCACTTGTAGAGTTGGAGCATTCAATGTTGCCAAGGGTTCAAATGCCAAGAACATTAACAAACACTAACATTTGTGAGAGGAGAATACATAAGCATTTAGCTTTGAAGGTAGATACCAATTGAGTTTCAAAATAGCTACAAGTTCGGCAATTTCATTGCCCCTCTATTTTACAAATCAGATACCTACTCTCCATATGGCATGTCCTCAACAACTAAAGATGATCTTATCCACACACATTGGGGCATGTAACAACTGATCTTCAACATCTGTTTCAAAATAAAAACTGGTAGTCTTCATATGGAAATTTGAGTTCTTGTACTCCATATTTTAAAAATATGGTCATAAACTAAGATAGCAACATTCAGCAAGATAAGCCCTAACCCTAAATAACTATGACAGCAGAAACAAGCGCACTGTGTCTGCAAACCCTGGCTTCTGGTTTGAGAACAATGGACGATGGTGCTGGGAGAGACGCAAACCCTAGCTTCTGGTTTGAGAACAATGGACGATGGTGCTAGGAGGGGACGGAAGCCCCCTCTAGGGGATGATGCTCTGGTTTTCCAATCGATGGTACCAGCTTCGGTTAAAAACTCAAAACCCCAATCTTCCAAGTTTGTTAAAAAATTGGATGAAATACCCGAAGTCTCGCTTCCACCTTCCTCGGCTAGGAAGAAAGCGATTGCTCTTGCTGATCGTGGCCTGACTGGTCAGTTCACATGTATTTGGCCTTCCCCAAAGATGGTTGAAATATGGCTAGAGAAAAACTAGAAGCCCCTCGTTAGAGGTTCCTTGAATCATTTCTTCTGTGGAAGAGGGTTTTTTGCCTTTCTCTTTGAGTACAAGGAAGACCGAGACCTAATTTTCAAAAGTGTCCCATATTTTTTGGGGGCAAGAGGGGGGATGTATCTCCACAAATGAACCCCTGATTTCAGTCCTGAAAATGATATCCCATTGGTTGTTCCGGTGTGGGTTCAGCTTTTGCATCTCCCTCTCCACTGTTGGAGAGATGATGCCCTTCGTTGTATAGGAAAATCTATCGAAAGGTACATTGATAGGGTCGAGCCAAAGGAGAACATTTTCTCTTGCGCGAGGATCTCTGTTGAAGTAGATCTTGGGAAAGGGATCCCTGAAGCAGTGATTATCTCTTTGGTACTCCTACACTGTATAGGAGACCTTTTGGTACTCTTGCACTGTATTGACATCATTGTACTCCACAGTCCCTTTGACATACTTTTGTGGTCATTAGTAGGACATTAATAAAATTATCTTATCTTATCTTATTTGGACAACTGGCAACATGTGCAACAGCTTGATTACAAACAGCTCCCATTTAAGTGCAAAATATGTCATGAATATGGGCATTTTGCCAAAAAAATGCAAGAAGGCGAACTCATCTTCCCCTCCCGATACGAATAAGGAAGAACAGTAGCAAGCAGTGTCAAGAAAATTTGGTTTCGGCAGCAGTAGGGTTTCGCCCCCTCCTGGATCTTCTACAGGTACATCTCATGGCAGATCTCAGCGCTCAATTAAAAACCCTGAAAACCCTCAACTGGTTGCGGACCCTTCAACAAAAAACAGCTTTGGAGCTTTATCCAATCTTGTGGATAGTAGTGAAGATGTCATCCCAATCATGCTTGGTGATGGTCCATCCATTCGAGAACCTCCTTCAGTCCAACCAAACCTTGGGTCCCCCTCAACTATAATCAAAATGTCAATGAACTGGCACAAGGATAAAAGGGTCTTAATCGTCGATCCAGTGAAAGAGATCGTATCCCTATCTGATCCAAGAACGGAAGAAGCAAAGCTCTTCAAAGATGTGAAAGTGGCCTTCCCAGAGAAAAAATACCACTCAGAGAGCGAGAGTATAGGAGAAGAGGAACAAGAGGACAAAGCTTCGGAAGAAAATATGCTTAGAAGATCTAGGAGAAAGGTAGCCCAAATCGTCTGAGAAGAACAAGCCACCAAAGATATCTTGTTGGGCTCGAAGCAAACAATCCCTAAAGTGATAGGGGGATCCAAGACGCCTAAAAACTCTGGGGGAAATGTTGCATCCAAAGGGGGTTCTCATCCAAACCCTTCTAAATGATGATATTGGTCTCCTGGAATTATAGGGGTTTAGGCAGCAACCCCAAGATCTCTACTGTCAAAGATCTTATTCGTTCAGAGAAGCCCCATATTCTTCTGATCCAGGAGACCAAAATGAATGTGGAAGAAGCAATGAAGTTAGGGAAAAGATTTTGGCATGTTAGTGACGCTATTGCTGAAGATTCAAGAGGGGCCTCCAATGGTCTATGTACCCTCTGGAACAACAATGAGGTGTGTATGGAATTTTCTTTCAAAACTCAACACTAGATTCTCACCAAATTAAGATCCAAGCAAAACAATAAATCTTTTGTGGTTATCAATGTGTATATGCCAATCAACCCAGTGGAGAAATCCTCGTGTTGGAGATCCATCTCCAACTTCAAAGACTTTGAATTCTTCATGGGTTGTATTGTGGCTGGTGACTTCAATGTCATTAGAAACAGTGCAGAAAAATGAGGGGGGTTTTTTGGCCAGGACCCCTTTCGTGGAAAAATGGAGGAGCTAATTGAAGATTGGGATATGATCGATATCACTCCCCAGAGGAGGAAGTATACTTGGTCCAATATGTGTACAGTGCCAGGCTATACAGTTGCCCTCTTAGATCATTTCATTGTTCATAGCAACTTCCTTCGCCACTCGACTCTTAAATCCTTATTTCTCCCTTCTCTTATTTTCAATCATAAACCAATCTCTTTTCGTATCCAAGACCTACCTAACTCTTGTCCTCTTCCCTTTCACTTCAACTCCTTATGGCTTAACTATCAAGAAGTGGATGATTTGGTTCAAGCAACTTGGCATACCTAGATTTTTGGCACCCATGTTTACATTTGGGAGCAAAAACTTATTTTGGTTAACCAAGCTCTTAAACTCTGGGCCAAAACTTCCTTCAATTCGTCGGCTAAGGAGAAAGAAAAAATTTAATTCAAGTTAGAAAATTTCCAAAAAGATCTAGAGAACAAAGAAATCACAATCCAACTGCAAAAAAGAGAAATCGAACTTCAAACTCAATATCAAAGAGCTCTGAGAAATGAGGAAGAGACATGGCAATTAAAGTCACGCAGTCTTTGGCTCAAGGCTAGTGACAAAAACACCAAATTCTTTCACAATCAAGTTAAGGCCCGACACTCTAGGAACAATGTGGCAAGTATCACTTTGGAAGATGGCACAAAAGTGACATATTTTGAAGGCAATAAAGCGGCTGCCAAGATCCACTTTACTTATTTGTATTCTAAGAATGAAGAGGTAGATCCAATTAATGTGGATTCCATGCTTGAGCACATTCCCTATATAGTCACAGATGAAGATAATTTGGCCCTTACTCAACCTATCTCTAAGTCTGAAATTTCTACAGCAATATGAAGTTTGGGGCCAGACAAAACTCCTGGGCCTGGTGACTTTTCCATCTCCTTTTACCGGCACTTTTGGGAGTTAATTAAGTACGATCTCAAGTGCATGCTTCTCCACACCCATCAGTCCTTTAGACTAGAAGGCAATACCAATTCATCCTTTTTGAATTTGATTTCCAAGGAAGCCAATCCTACCACCTTCTCTAGATATCGACCCATTTCCTTGTGCAATTCCTCCTATAAAATCCTCACCAAAATCATGGCCTCCCGGTTAAAAATCATCCTGCCCAAAATCATTGCCCCTAATCAAAGAGCCTTTATGCAAGAAAGACAAATTATGGATAATATTGTGTTGGTTCATGAGGCTATTCATTCAAGTGTTAAGACCAAAAAGGTATGGTTATTAAATTAGATATGGCTAACACTTTTAATCATGTCAGGCATGGTTTCCTTTTTCAGGTTTTGGAACACTTTGGTTTCAGCTCCAATTTTATAAAGTGGGTGGCCTCTGGCATCAGTGGCCCATGGGTAGCACCTATAGTAAATGGGAGGCCGACAGAATTTTTTCAAATAAGTAGTGGTTTATATCAAGGTTGTCCCCTCTCTCCATTTCTTATGGCTAAATCATTAAGCAGGAAACTTGAGCATGAAAGAATAGTTGGGAATTTGCCAGGCTTACAGATAGCACGCAAAGTAAAAAATCTGAATCATTCTCAATTTGCAAACAATACCATCTTGTTGGGAGGTGCATCTGTGATCATCCCTACCGGATTTAAGCAGGTTCTAGATTCTTTCCTTGATGTCTCCAAGGGAGCTGTCAACCAAGGGAAATGTTAGATCATGGGCTGGAATTCACCGCTGCAGGTAATGCATGCGATTTCCATAGTTTTTCAATTCTCTCTAGTTGATAAATGGTCATCTTTTTATACCTTGGTATTCCCATCTCCATGAAGACCTCCACATCATGGGAATGGCTGCAAATAGTTGAAAAAATAAATTCGAAGTTTATTCATTGAGGCACACAGTGGCTAAATCCCTCTGGACAGGTTACGCTCATCAAAGCAATCCTAGTGACTCTACCTCTATATCAGTGTTCTGCTATATTGGCTCTGCGTGGTATAGTTAACCAGATTTCTATGAAGATAAGAAGGCTTCTCTAGCAAGGAGGAAAATCAAATCAAAAAAAGTTTCACCTTGTGAACTAGAATCAAGTTATTTGTCCCAAAGACGGGTAGATTGGGCATTTAAGAACTTGAATTTATGAATCGCAATGGGAGCGAAATTATTGTGGAAATATATTACCGAGAAATCAGCTTTGTCGAAAAGAGCTATTTAAAAAAAAAAAAATTCAAGAACCAAACAAAGATGTTTAGAGACTCCGCCAAAAGTTGAAAAAGAATCACAAATATTCAAACTTCTTGCAGCTATTCTCCTCATCCGTGAAAAACTGTCGTGGATACCTGGAAATGGTAGGCACATCAACCAGTGGGAAGATAGTATTATGGGCAGGGAATGCCTTTCTTTGCGTTTGGACCTGGCTCCCTTACGGGCCTAGATGATTGAGCAAGGGATTAATTCACTATTCGACATTTCATTATGGAACACAGATTCTAGGATATGGTTACAATGGATGTATCTCTCTCCACCTGCCCCCTTGTTTCCTTTATATCAATCACTTATTACTTCCTTGCACAGCTGCGCACCTCAACTTAAGTATCCTGTAGACTCTCGTGGTTGGGGTGATTCAAATTACACAGTCAAAAAAGGCCATCACTCTCTGCTAGAGGCATCTATCAACTATCAACATTCAGGCATCTGGAAAACTATTTGGCATAGTGACAGGTTACCTAAAATTAATATTTTTTGTTGGTTGGTTGCCCATAGGAAAATTCTCACTTCGAAGAATTTAAAAAAGCGTGGAATTCTTAGGCCATGTTTTATGTCTTGGTAATGGGGAATCGATCCAATACTTGTTTGTGGATTGCTCCTATGCAAAAGAAGTTTGGTCCCTTGCTCTAGATGGATTGTTACACAGGTTCGTTTGGCCTCAATCATGTGTTGAATACTTTACACAATGGTGGAAGAGATACAATGGGAGCTTCAGGCAAAAAACTCTTTTCAAACGGATATGGGAAGCTTTACCTAAATATGTTTGCTAGAGTCCTTGACTGTCAAGAAACAAAAAAAATTGCAATGATGAGTTGAGGCGGCCAAGACAAACTGTAGCCAAAGCCCTCTCCTTGCTTAGGGACTATATGCAACATCGACTCGATTGGAAAGACCAATCGCTTGATGATTGTGAAAAGGAATGGGTGAGCAGATTCAAGATGGGAAACAATCTATCCTAGTCCAAAAGATTGGGCATCTCTTCACCCAAATGGGCAATCAGAAAATGTAAGCAAGAATTTGAGTGGCTTTCTCTACAACAATCTAGTACTCTTTTCTTTGATGGATCCTCTCGAAACAACCCTAGGGTGGCAAGCGCAAGAGGGATTATTCATGATCCCGGAGGAAATCTAGTAGCCTTTTATGCATGGGGCTTAGGCAGCGTATATAAGAACATTGTCGAGGCCTATGCCCTATGGGCAGGTCTTAGACTCGCAAAAGATATGGGAATCCTCAAGCTTTCCATCTTGGGTAACTCAATGCTGGTGATAAGAGCATTGATCAAAAGGAATATTGTTGGGAACAATATCTTTATTGATATCATGTCTCTTACGCTCGCCCTTCTATCCGAATTTGAAGAATACTTTGTGTACCATATCAAGCATGAGCCCAACTCTTGCGTTGCCTGATGGGCTAAAGAAGGGACAAGCCTAGAAGAAGGTATAGCCAAAACTAATGGGTTAAGAAGGAGACTCTCGATCCCTTAATTCACGTGAGCAGTGCATTTATGAGAGTAGACAATGGGCAAGGTGTTGGCATCATCATCCGTGTGGTCATATGGCTCACACACATGTTCGACGATGAAGTTGACGAATGCATTCATTTGAATGTGTCTAAGGTTAAGTGCATTCATTTGCATATGTGTGAAACATAGTTTAATTGTGTGATGGCTCTGGTCTCGAATCCTTCTTGTGGCATTGGGGTCAGGTGATTTCTTCTATGGTTTTGTTCTGGAGTAATTGTGGTAACCCATTGTCAGAGCTCGAATAATCCTGGTGTTTCTTGTTCGATGTTGGTACCATTTTGGCATCTATCCAAACTCCTTTTGGACACCAGGTTTTTTATTTTCGCTTTTGGTTTCCCCAGGTTTCATATCTCTGTCATTTCGAATTTCGATCTTGCAGATTCTATTACTCCTTCAAATCTTTTTTCGGAGTGCATTTCTTAGTGGTTTATGGTATGGTTGTTTTGGGTCTTTTCCTCCAGCCTTTGTTGACAAATTTGGAAGAGGTTTTGTTGGTCGGCTGAGCCTTGGTTGTTTTGTTTGCCTTTTAGTCCTTGTCCCTGCTATCTCTGGAAGTGGTAATCTTTGTGGGTGGTGGTTCAATCGTCTTGCAGGTTCAGCAAGTATGGACCCCCCTCTTGGAGCAATGTTAAGCGCATTCTTTGACGGCATGAAGAAATGGCTGAATCCGATAGTATGGCCCTTTAACAGATTTCAGGTAAACAAGGGGATCTGGACCAGATTGTAGCCACTCTCGTTCAACGCACAGACAACCTAGAGATGGAATGTCAGCAATTAAGATCTCTGGTTTTGCCTCAGCATTCCCAGTCAGCCTCAATCAACCAAACTTCTGCAGTTTCCCGCCTCGGAATTTCAAAAGAAGAACAAAGGGATTGTGATGTAGTTCCAATGGATGTCGAAGAAAATACCTCATCTCATGGGGGAGCGCAGGAGGTTCCAGATAATGAGTCTACTCATCATTAATGTTTTACAAAGTTGTATTTTTGTTGGGTCAGTGTGTAAAAGACATTTGCAGTCAGGCTGCATGGAAGTATCATAAGAAGATATATGTAATTTTCAGTATGATAGCAGTTGGAGAATGTATAGGCTGTGAGCCAATTTTTGTAAATCTTTTTGAATTTGCTGATTCGCTTCGGCGCAGCCCTTATATAATATAAAGCTTCAGTTTCAGTTTAAAAAAAAAAAACTGGTAAACAGTTCCTTCAAATAAGAGCTGGAAGGAATATCAACTCATAACCAACCTCAACTATATACATGATCTGTGGTTTTGCAGTGCAAAATAAAAACAGCTCAAGGTTTTAACGCAGATTGTGTCATTGTAAAGCCGGAGAATTCCCACGGTAGAGTTTGAAACAGAGAATATCAATATGAGCATTCTCTTTCATCATCAGATGACATTCTTCAACAGCCTGTAGAAGACTTTATAGTGACTGGAGATGAGAAGAAGATCTTTCATTGGTCTGCAACAATTTTTCTTTAGATTTTTTTGAAGACATTTTAGTGGTTGGAGTTTATTAGTACACCTTTCATCAGCTATTTTACTTCACACATGATTCACTTCTATTTAAATTATCCTTTTTGTTACCACTTATTTATCTCCTTACGTACGCACTCTGTTGTTTTATGTACTTACTCTAACTTCCAATCCTGACGACAATTTTTGCTCGTTTGAAGCAACTAGTAACGTTTCTTTCCTTCTTTTTTAACTCTGGACTGGATCCAAAGGTAGGCAGTAGAAAACCTCTAAACTGAAATGACAGTAGTTCTGAAAGAAGAAACTTCAGAGACAACAGAAACCTGCATAGGTATCTCGTATCCAATTTATGGTAGAAAGTATTCTGGCCATTAAACAACTACTATTGTCTAAGGTTATTAAGGTGAAAAGAAGTCTCAAATTCTTAATTTTGTGGCAGTCATAATGTCCAGACAAAGGGGCGCCTCTCTGGACAAGGTGAAATAATTCTCTGCTTTTCTGATTGGCAATGAAAAGTTACAAAAATATTTTACAAGATGTCAAGGAACAAAAAAACAGTAAGAACCGTCAAACATAAAGATATATGTCAGACAAAATTTACCTTAGATGTAAGCGCATCTAAAGCTGGATACGCATCAGTTTCCAGTTCTGTGGTGCGTGCATCCAGAAAACTACAGATAGACTCTAAAGCCACCTCAAGGGCCCGAAATTCAAAGGGTGACTCTGCATTGCAGCATGAGAAGTATCTGAGAGTTTGGATTCAAAAATAAAATATACAGTGATACAGCGGCAAAGTATCGCAAACCTCATTTCTCAAAAAACTGAAGCAAAATAAAACATGGTAAAACAGAGCTGTCCAGTCCCCAGTATCCAGGTAATGCCCATGATGCTTAAAAGCATGGGATAGCTGAAGGGAATTGACAACAACCAGTGGCCACTATGCTGCACATACTTTGCTGGAAAGAGTAAAAGACGATGAAACAAAAATTGCACCCACCATCTTCATCCCCGGCATCCACATCATGGTTTTCATTCAATTGTTCTTGTCCGTCTCCCAAAAGGTCTGTCCTCTGAGTAGCACTTCCTTTAGGCAATCGCCTGCACAGCTCTTCCAAGATTGGGATAACATGCTCGTCCGAGGGGTTCCGAAGAAGGACCTGCCAGTTTGTCCATTAATACCATTGCGCTATACATTTATAGACTAAATAAACATAAGCATTAGACAAGATATTATAGCTCTGATTTTTCTTGTTGCCAAATTTGGTCCTGAACTGAAGAAAGGGTTTCAAGATCAAGTAATCGAAACACTTAAAAATAATCAATACGGATCTAAAAAGGAAAAAAAATGCACACCTCTTCTGCAGTGATGATTGCTTTGATATGCTGCGTGCAAGAAAATGACCAAACATCGAAATTCAACACACCACATCAAAATTCAATACACCGACAAGAAATACTGCAAAATCAGGTCGAAATTCAATCCATCTACGTCGAACTTCAGAATGCCCCTATCCTATTTCAATACACCGACATGAAAACCTGCAAAATTAGGTCAAAACAAGAACCCCCAAGGGTACTGACCTCTAAATTCAGGACAATTGCTTGATCTCGGCCCAGAATCGTCGATGGGTACGAGAGAAGAGGATCAAGAATGCGAAGATCTCTAGCATGGATTCGAACTCGGTGCATGATGGCATACTTATCAGCATCCAGCATCTGAGTCTCGCCATTCGAGTCCAGAAGCACCCAGCTTCTCGAGTGAGCGACCTTCTTCTTCGTCACCGATTGCAGATCTACGACAGCACCCCTCGCCATTTGCATTAGAAAATCAAAAAAACAAAATTAGCACTCGGAACCTTGGGGCACTGGTGAACAAAATTCCATTAATTTCTGCTTGCTTATTATTTAGCGCATCTCAGCGGGGGTTTCGTACAGACAATTTGTACTGAATGAGCAGAGGACTGTCCTGCGGGAACTGGACCAACGGAGGTCAACAGCAGCAGCAACAGGAATGCCAATGGGCATGGGAATACACCCTCCAGACAACCTGCAAATAACAGTACATTTATTGCCACCATGTCCGGCTGTGATCCTTCAAGGTACCTATAGATATAGATAGATCGATCAACCCTAAGGGGTACTACTTGTACTGTACTCAGCGTTAACTCTTTTCTCCACTTCTACATTATGCTTGCATGCCTACC
>WSFP011406968.1:0-25326 GCA_009831015.1 Picea engelmannii
AGAAATAATGTCCCCTGTTACTGTATTCCATAATTCCCCCATTCAATCTTGCAAATGACGTTTCAAGCTTCAGCTGTAGTTCCTGCCGTGCCAGTGGATTAGTGTCATAAAGAAGTTCTAGTACCAATGGTGAGAAAATATCCCGAATATAAACCACCCAATCTAAAGTTATATCAGCTATGGGTCCATCAGGAACCAGATGTGGATTCGGAAACTTTGTTTCAATGTACTGCAAAATGACATCAGAAGACCCAAAAATTGTGTCCAACCCATACTGAAGGATGGGCAACTTCACATCTGGTCTTATGGAAGCAAGCAATTCCAACTTCTTTTCTCTCACATCATCATCAGAAGTTAGCCACACAACATGCACATCAACACCTTTACATTGCAAAGCAATCCAAATACGTGATGTAAACGGACATAATTCAGATCCAAACAACCTAACCATAGGTTTGGCGTTTACAACCTGGGACGGAACAGCTGCAATATCATCATCCTTGGGAATTCGCTTTGTAAAACAGGTACCCATCTCAGACCAGCTTGGGATCTGATAGGAAAAGTTATGGGAATCAGGACGGGAGATAATTTACCGGAGCCAGTGAAACAGACTAAAGCCGCAGTAGTCTGTCAACTATGAAAGTTTATTAGAGCAGTATAGTAACGACATTCCTTAACTAGGAACGACACCCTTATATCATGCTGCATCCCAATTTATCTGTAAGACAAACACAATCAAAGCCAAAGGTTAAACGGCTACAAACTATAAAACCAAACTGAGCGAAACGTTCAATAAAATTTACTTTTCGTTAGAAAAATGGTCGGACCTCATTCCAACATTTTTAGTTTGAGCAAAATGATCAGGCCTCATTGTAACATAGTCTAAAATTGGGCGAAATGTTCAATAAAATTAACTTTTAATTAGAGCAAAATGTTCCTGTCTCAACAGAGTCTTAACAAATTATAAAAGAATTATCAGATGTATCAGTAAAAGAAAGAAGTCAATTAGCTGTATGGATCGATAAAAGAATTATCAGATGTATCAGTAAAAGAAAGAAGTCAATTAGCTGTATGGATCGATAAAAGAATTATCAAATGTATCAGTAAAATAAAGATGTCAATTAACTGTATGGATCGATCGGATCATGAGTTTGGGGTTTAGTCTTAAATTTGTGAGGTTTAGTTTTTGTCTGGACACCAATTCAATTCATGTCCAATTCAATTCAATTCCTGTGGATTCTTTTGTGGAACATCGACCCTGCTCCAATCGAGTATCCAATTCAATTCATGTCCAATTCAATTCAATTCCTGTGGATTCTTTTGTGGAACATCGACCCTTCTCCAATCAAGTACCACCATGGAAAAACTAAAAGACACCTCGAATCAGGTATCATGGAAAAACTAAGATACTAAGATACAGAAACTCTGTTACTAAAACTCCTAAATAGCTATGCTACAGAATCCTTTAATTCAATGGACAACAAAGCTAGCAGCTAAAACCAGAATCCTTTAATTTAATGGACAACAAAGCTAGCAGCTAAAACCATTGATCTATAGTTAATTTTTAAAAACAAATCATGAAGAAAGCATCCAGTAATACCTAGGAAAGAAAAACAGAGACCGAATAAAATTTTCGCCTTCGAAATAAAAAAATATTACCAAAATTCGACAAGAGAACTAAAATAAACCCAAAGTACAACTCAGCAGAACTAAAATTACAACTCAGCAGAAAGAAGGATTGGCCCAGAAAGGGAAAAAGGAATGACAACCCTACAAAGCAGGCAAAAAAATCCATAGTACCGCAGGCTACTTATGTAAAAGCTGCAAGCTACTAGTACGGGCAAAGAATACAACCAGACATGCGTAGTGAAATATAATCAAGAAACCCGAGGCGCACCATAAACGATAGTAAAACAAGATAAGAAACAACATCTCTAAATGCTGAAACAGAAAATAAGAAAAAACAAATACCAGCCGTTGTCACGGAGAAACTGTGAGAATTCATAACATCGAGCATTAAACCAGAATTCTTGAAGAAAACAATAACAATCTTTAGCGGGAAACCCCAAAAAAGGTCCAACAACTATTATGAAGCGATTCCACACAGCCGTTTATACACCAAAATACTGCAAAATTCTCCATGATCTCCAAGGTTAAAACAAAATTGAAAAGGCCAAAACCGGAAGCGCGAGAAAGGGTTTATTCGCAAGTCAACCTTCAAATTTTGTCTCTGCGTTCAGCGACCTGTCCTCTCCCATGTCTCCACCGCCACCGGTAATGGGCGAGGATTTATCATCGCAACCCTCGCTTCCCTTATACTTTGCGCTATTTTGATGACCAATCTAATCGCAATCCCGGCTGACTGTGTCTATGCCGGCCATGAATATCTTACATTGCCACGACCAAACAGCCGATACGATAATAATAATAGCCGAAACGGCCCTGGCTTGCTCCACGGATCCTCAATATTTGGTCATGGTGAGCAGTGATGTTATGCTTTCACACGTTGCCTTCCATATTCGAAAATCATGGACGATGACAAATGTTGATAGGCCCACCAAACTTAGCTGTATAGCCCGTAACCATTATTCCCCGCATACTCAGCATTTATTTACTGTATATGAAAGCTATTACAGAGGGATCTATGGACAAAAACAAAATGTGAAGGATACCTCATTTGTCCCTTCAGGAGATATTATTATTGGAATAATTAATTTCGGAATATTTTTTACAAATTTATTAAATTTTTATAAAAATATAAGAATTAAGACAGTTTTATTATGATTAAAGACTGATTTTGTCTATTTATAAATCTTAATTTAAATGGTTAAAAAATTAATTAAAAAATTGATATGATTTGGGAAGAACTTTCTTTCTTTCATTAATATTAAGATAAAGATAATGGGAAGGATTTTATATAAAATATTAATCTAATAAATATAAATAATAATAATTAGATGATTATCTAGTAATAAGTATGGCTGAAAAATTAATTAAAAAATTGATGTGATTTGGGAAGAACCTTTTTTCATTAACATTATTAAAAAAATTGATGTGATTTGGGAAGAACTTTTTAACATTATTATTGAAGGATTTTAATGAGAAGTATTTTATATAAAATATTAATTTAATAAATATAAATAATAATAATAGGATCATTATCTAGTAATAAGTATGTATGGTTGAAAATTTAATTAAAAAAATTGATGTGATTTGAGAAAAACTTTTTTTAATTGAAGGATTTTAATGGGAAGCATTTTATATAAAATATTAATTTAATAAATATAAATAAGAATAATTGGATCATTATCTAGTAATAAGTATAGTTAAAAATTTAATGAAAAATTGATGTGATTTGGAAAGAACTTTTTTTTCATTAATATTAAAATAATGGAAAGAATTTTATATAAAATATATATAATAATAATTTGATTATTATATATACGTGAATGAGATAAGAAATATATATATAGAGAGAGTGAGTGGTTTGTGTTGACATAATGAGAGTGGTTTATATATATATATATATAAAATGGGAAGGATTTTAGAAAATCAATTGGGTTTAGTAACAGTGGTTTATGTTGAATGGGAAGGATTTTAGAAAATCAATTGGGTTTAGTAAGAGTAGTTTGTGTCGAGGGTTTTTTTATACCACTTATATTCAATTTTTATTAGTTTTTTTAAGCTAAATTCCTATATATATATGGTTTAGTAAGAGAGGTTTATGTTGAGAGATGTTTTCCCAACCACCTATGTTCAATTAAGCGAAATTCCAATATATATATATATATATATATATAATCAATTAAGTTTAATCAGACTAGTTTGTGTTGAAGCAAATTTAATTATTAAAATTAATTTTTCTTAAACTTAATTTCAATACTATTGAAATTAATTTTTTAAAACTAAATTTCAATGAAAAAAATCCAAATATAAAAACATTTAAACTTATCGAAAATAAAAATCCACCCACTAAAAAACAACATTATCCCTACAATTTACTATTTCCAATTTTATCAAACATTTTTCACCAATTTCTAATAATAAAAAAACATACTTAACCTCGTTTTTTCACATGAAAAGGTTGAACCGTTATCGTCATGCCCTTCTATATTTGGAATGCATTTTAAAGTTCATGTCGCTAAACTAACGACAGAGAGTCGGTAAGGCTTTATCAGACATCACCGGCCCCGAACGGGAGGGGAGCGTTTAGGTTAAAATAGAGAAATCAAAATTTAATCCATGTCGTCCTCGTAGATTGCAGACAAAGGTGGCCCCGCAAGCGTCCACGTCAACAAATTTGGCGTATCTGCCAACTCAATACCGACAGTTAACACGTGGCAACAGGCGCTTCGAGTACGTAATGACAGTCGTGTCGTGCACATTATTAAAGCCGTTGATTTTTCTTTTTCCCTTTGTTTTGATATGAGTTTCTTAATCAGGGTGATGGCCATCTTTGAAAGGGTTTCGGTTTCGAAACTCTTAGAGTTGACTTTTCTGGTAGTACATTTTGTTTTCAACAGCTAAATCATGGTATTCTAAATCATGGTATTGTTTAATTGTTTTAAGAAATGGTTTTTTTTTAGAATTTGGCATATAAATTTATATGAATTATTATTTTTTGTTGTTTAAAATCTATTTTGAATATTATGCTGAAAAACTTACAAAACAGTTAAATTATACTCAAATATACAAATCTAACAATTTTTCATCAAATTTTGAACAAATATCCTTATAAAACATACTGCTTTTTCATTTGATATCGTAAACCTTTAATTTTAAAAGAAAAACGGCTCGTTCACCAAAAATACAAACACCACTACCAGATAAAACAAACAATACGACCTGCCGTCATTGGATCATTTTATCATAACTTCTGGTAATTTTACTTTCTGCTGACCTACTGTATGACATGATTCTACAGAGTAAAATTTTAAATTGCCGCAGGGAGGGCCTAGGGGTTTGAGAAAATGGTTTAAATGCTGTCAATATCCACCTTGTTCGACAGCATTGAATGCCACAGCTGTGTATAGGAATTTGAATTGCTTTCAAATTCGACAGTCCATAATGGTATTCAATGTTGCATAAAAGAATGTCTTGGTTTAAAGATATTTTTAGGGTTGGAATTTTAAAACTAAATAGTTTATTGAATTGAATTGTTTTCAAATCTTACGGCATATATATTGTTAGTTGTGATATTCAATTATGCATAGCAGGGTGATCATGGTTTAAAGGACATTTCCAGAGTTATAATTTCAAAACTAAACAGTCTGTCAAATTTGACTGTTTTGACAACCCTTTTCCCTATTTTGACATTTTTAATGAAAAATGTTGACGGTTTTAACAACCCTAATCTCTGTTTTGCCAATTTTAATGAAGAATGTTGATGCAACCCTAATTCCTTCTTTGACAATTTTAATGAAAAGTGTTTACAATTTTGACAACCCTAATTCCTTCTTTGACAATTTTAATGAAAAGTGTTTACAATTTTGACAACCCTAATTCCAGTTTTGACGAAGAATGTTGACAGTTTTGACAATCTTAATTCATGTTTTAACTGTTTCAATGAAGAATGTTGATGGTTTTGAAAATGCTAATCCCAATTTTAACAATTTTAATGAAAAATGTGATTGTCAAAAAATTTTAACCGGTAAATTAAAACTAATAATTTACCCATAAATTTCATCCATATTTTCCATAGGCATGAAATCACAGTGGTTAAAGGGATAATGTACTATATTTGACAAGTAAATTAAGACTAATAATTTACCCATAAATTTCATCCATATTCTCCATAGGGATGAAATCACAGTGGTTAAAGGGATAATGTACTGATGTGGTTAAAGGACATTTCAGAAAAAAAAAAAATTCACAGCACCCAAATCACATCTAAACCTAAAATTGATAACATCCCTATCATCTAACAATGTACAGTGGTTAAAAATCACAGCATCCAAATCACATCTAAACCTATATCACAAATAAGAGGATTGCAGGATGCACCCAAATCGCATCTAAATCTATATCACATATCAAAGGATTCAGGATTAACATACACTGAATGTATATTAAATTTGACAGGGATTAATTTCCAATTTCCACCCTTGTATTTTAGAAGTGAGAGATCAACTTTGAATATTCATGCCTGACATGACACAAAATTCTTTTTAAGATGATATTTAAAATACCCAGTATCAGGGCTCCATTATTGATTTGATTTCAAAAATCCTGAATGCAAAGACATCAAAGAATACATTCTCAAACCGTTAGATCACTGTTGGATCATGACAGGTTTGGTTGACAAGTCTCTTGAATATCTTAAATTTGAAAATGGGCATTTATTCAATTAAAATTGAAAAACACTAAAAGATATGAAGTTCAAGAAATTGTATCTTACTTACTGTTATTTACAGCATTCCAATATTCCTGTATGTGAAACCCTGAACTTGGATTGTATCAACTTTGGCTCCGGATCAGCGCTTGCTCGCCTCTCAGAGATATATTGAGAAGTCCAACTGATAAATCGAAATTTGTTTGAACAAATTCTAAAACCTGGTATTCTCAAATAGATCTCAATGCAATGCAATTTCTTCCAAAAGAAGAGATAAGTAGTGAAGCCAAACTTTGATTGATAACAGGAACTGAATCGCTTCTTACAAGCAAAGCAAAGGGCCCATTGAGCATCCCGCGTCAGAACACAATTTTATCTCGGATCAGAACACAAGACACTGCATTAATAGTGCCTTATTTAAAGGATAGATGATTCCATGACATTGAAAAAATATTTTGAAAATAAGATTTTTATGGAAAATAGGATTGTAGTCGCGAATTAAGGGATATTTTTTTTTTAATTTAAACGGTCAAAATACATTTATATGTAATAAACTTTAAAAATTGAAGGTCCAACAGGGCAATAAGAAATGTTAACTAGATTAAAAAATCATCATTGATAAATGTGCATGGTAAGAAATGTTAACTATATTAAAAAATCATTATTGATAAATGTGCATGGTTTAAAGGTGGAAATTTTTAGGTTTGGTTTAAATGGATTTATGTTAATTTATTATTTTATTTTGTATTTTTTTGAGTGAGTTAATAAGTGGACAAATTCAATTTTTTGGTGAATGTTTTTTTGGTAAAAAGTAAAATTTTGTCTTTATTATGTTAAAATAGACCAAATTTAAGAACAAAATTCCACTGTCAACGTTCTCCTAAATAAGTAACATTTTTTTTTATCGTAATTATGGAAGAATTTAACATAAAAGGGGTTAAGTTTGTTTATTAATTGAGTCGAAGAAAAGGGGTTAAGTTTGTTTATTAATTGAGTCGAAGAATAAGGTATACACACCTCCATAGACTAAGCAATTAGGTATGGATCTCTCCCTAAACTAAACAATCTAATACTTAAAAGACACATAATTTCATAAATAAAAAAATCTCATAAGATAATTTGACATTTAGAAAGACTACGATCCGTAAGTAAAATTATTGTTATTTATTATTATTATGTTATTTAATATTATTATTATTATTATTGTTATTATGGTCAACTTTATTAAAATGATCTCAACTTTTTTTTTGTTAACATTAAGTGAAATCAAATTCTTAAGAACAAATTTTCATAGTCAAAGTTCTTGTCTCCTCAATTAAGGTCGGTCAAAGTTCTCCTCTCATCAATAAAGTAAAAATAATTTTTTGAACTTAATTAGGGAAGAGTTAAACATAAAAGGGGTTACGTTTGTTCACTTATTAACTTACTCGAGAAATAAAAATAATTTTTTGAACTTAATTAGGGAAGAGTTAAACATAAAAGGGGTTACGTTTGTTCACTTATTAACTCACTCGAGAAATAAGTATATAAGCCTCCATAGACTAAGCAATTATGTATGTACATCTCCATAGACCAAACAATCTACAATCTAATACTTAAGGGATCCCTGATTTCATAAATAAAAAAATCCCATTATTATTATGGTCAACTTTGTTAAAATGATTTCAATTTTCTTTTGATAACATTAAGTAAAATCAAAATTGTATTACATGTTTCAAAGAATAAATTAGACCCATTTTTACCCTTTCTAATTTGTGTGGTAGTGAAGGGATTTTTTATTATTTAAATTGATTTTATTTTTTAAAATTTATTTGTATATTTTATTTTAATATGGTTTATTTAAAATCAATTTTTTATTTTATTTTTTTTTACTGAAGGAAGAAATTTTAATTAAATTAATTTTATTTTTTAAGATTTATTTGTATATTTTATTTTAATATGGTTTACTTAAAATCATTTTTTTTTTATTGAAAGAAGAAAATATAGAAAAAAAAAGAAAAATATAAATATATAAGATTTGGCTACTATAAAGATTTATGATAAATTATCTAGGGAGTGGTCTTTTTTAACAATTGAAATACATAAGAAGTGAGTAATACCTCCTCATGAGCATGTACTCTCACTAAGGTTTTATGATTTGGGTTATAGGTTGGTGTAGGATCATTTTCATAAGAGATTTATTAAGTGATAAAAAGGATAAAAAATAAATTGAGATGCAAATTTTCCATTGCTTAAAAGATTGTTAGTTAAGATGAATTTACATTGTTAGGTGTGTATATTAAGCACTGTTTGGTATTCTTTTCTTAAGTTTTCTTTTTTACAATATGGATTTTATTTATTTATATATTTTGATTTATAACTATATATGTTATACATCTCATCTACAGTGAGTTGTTACTTCTTTAGAACTAAACCGAGTCGACTTATGTCAAGTGTCACATTAGTGTTAGGCATATATGTTTCTTATTTTCCTCATACTAAATTGTCTAATGCACCTCGTTTCACTTGGTGCAACAAAATCCTATGCCAAGTGCTCCTTTAAAAGTTGACAATATCGGATCAAACATAAAAAGAAATGATTCAATTCTCTTCCAATTTAGGTTTATTATTGCAAATATTACATATACATTAGTCATGACATATGTGATGGTCAATCTTCAATATTAGCTAGTGAGAACAAACACAAAAGTACCTAAATTGAAAGAAAATCCTATGAGATAGTTGGGCACTAAAATAACTTGGAGTGGTGATATATTGATGCAGCCCCCCTACTCCCCCGTAGAGATACACGACCTCCCATTCAAGGATCTCTGATTCTTTAGTCAAACGACTCCCTAAAACCTTGATGGTCTCGTTCTGTATTTAAAACACAGTCCCTTTCGGCTTTCTGGCACAGGTCTTATGGTACTCGCGACCTTCCCCTTTGCGCTTACGAAATCTCAGAGTTTGGGCGCTAGCTCATTTTCTGATAAGCCCCTCATTGATGTGACCTTGGGTGATGACCTCACGTAAACATGTGATTGCGGGTGTGCCCAAGAGTGGTTTGGAACCAAACTACTTTTCTCCCTGCAATTCACCTCGAACCACCACGTGTCCTTTTTCCAAAACCGTGGTCTCGATTTCAGCCCACCCTCAACTTTTTAAAGATTGAGCACCTTCTGTCCTTGAAATGCGAGGTGACCGTTGATCTCACAATCTTGACGGTGCTTCTGAACTGACGGCTGAGATCTGTCCTTTCCAAGTCTTTGGGTCAGATCTTCCCCCTTTCAAATCAACGGACATGATTTGCTTTAGGACTTTGGCGTTCGGAGTTTTCAACTCTCAAACCTTGCTTTCTCCCGCAATGATGGATCTTCTGCCACGTGCCCTCTTCAATCGACGGTTCTGATCGTTTCGGGATTCCGGACTTCAGAAATCTCAAATCTCAACTCTTTTCCCAATTGCTTTTATCCGAATCCACTGATGCGTGTCTCCCGTTGATCTGATGGTTACAATCCCTTCGGGTCTTTGGGCTTTGGACTTTTCAATTCTCAACTTTCACTTTCCCTCAAAGTGTGTGAATTTCTGTTGCGTGTCCACTTGAATTAAACGGTTGAGATTTACTTCGGGTCTTTACCCAGAGTCCACAAATTTACACCACATATCACCCTAAATCTAGTGGCTATGAATTACTTCGGGTCTTTACCCAGAGTTTACAGATTCATTCCACCTATCCTCTGGATCTGACGTTTGAGATTCACTTCGACTCTCCGGCTCTTCGGGCTTCAGAAGTTTCAACTCTCAATTGAAACTCTAGAAGGGATTTCCCCGGAGTTACTGATCTGCTGACACGTATCTCCTGGAAATCAACAGTTAGGATATACTTTGGCTATTTTACCTCCTCCTTGTCCACGAACTTCCAGAGTTGTGGATCTTGCGCCACCTGTCCTCCTTGACGATGGACAATCCCAAATTTCTTCGAGACTTTAGAACTTTAGTAAGTTCACTCTCCTGCGTGTGCAAAGCACTAAGGCTCGTGCACCTTACTCTGATCAGACAAATGTTGGTCCTCTGCACTGTGATCCAACGGTTGCTGTCGCTCCTCCTCCCGAGCTTCTGATTTCTTCGGACTTAGAATATTTCCTAAGTGTTCAAAGGTTTCGACCTTTTATCCTCCTACGAGTTTGTCTCTTGGACCTCGTCTACACTTTTGAGAATTTCTATCTCTTCTGAGCTTGATCTCCTTGAATATTTCGACTTCCCACACACTACTTGCGTTCTTGGGATTTCAATAACTCTGTTCGAAGGATTTCTCGAAAATAAATTCTTCCTGCACTCCTTGCGTTCCTTTGTTCTAGTTCTTCAATGCTTGGTCGCTTCTTGACGTTGTGCACTTCTTGCACCTCGTCTAAGTTCCCTTTGTTCTCTTTGAACTCTTCTGAGTCAATCCAAGACTCTATAGACACACTCCTTGCATACGAGATGCACACCTTGCATACGAGTTTCAGAAGAGAAACAATTGAAACTTATCCAGTTTTGTCACAAACTCATACTATCAACTATTAACAATCATACATGAACGAAATGAACTAAATCATACACACAGAATGTAACATTCATTCAATCACACATCAAAACGAACACAGTCTGAAGGATTTGTACAATTATGTATGTTCTATTCATTCATGAAACAAATTACATAATATTGTAGTTCTTCACAACGTCTTTCTTCTACTCTATTATATCTCTACTGATCTCTATCCCTCTCTCTATCTATTACAGTACAACAACAACTATCTAAGGACTGGCTCCACGAGCTCTCTCCATCCTGTCTGCAACCTATCTTATCAGGTCTTAGCGGTTACCTACCTTCTCCTATTACAATAACTATCAGTGATTGCCAGATAAGAGCCAACACTCTATATCTGCAACTCCTTACAGTCGTATAAGACTTTTACAAACAAGATATATTAAAGAATGTTGTTTCCAAAATATCTCAACAACTCAATTTACTTCTGAGTTAAATGTTTATTTGACATCTTTGTCGTGTTGAGATGTGATATCCCTGCCTCCACGCTTGCGTATTTGACTTTGAAAGAGATGCTCCTGCATCATACTCCTTTGGCTAAAATATTCATGGACTCTTGTCCATGAGCTCCTGCATTGTTTTTCCATGCTTCAAAATATCAGGCTCAGTGACCCAACTTGAATCTTCCACTGGATGATCTTTCCACTTCACTAAGTATTCAGGATATGTCTTCCTCCTGGTCTTCTTTCCATCTCTTTGTTCAATGATTTTCTCCATCTGAGATTTTTTTGCTGTGGGAAATTGTTCTTCCCACTGAACTTATTTATGATCATCTGATTCTCATGCCTCATCTCTCCTGTAAGGATACAGGTCTGCAACATTGAATATCAGTGATATCCCAACATTGTCTAGCAATCCAATTTCATAAGCATTGGCTGCGAATTTTCTGAGAATCCTGCATGGTCTTATCTTCTTCATCTTCAACTTGTTATATGTCCCTCTTGGAAACCTTTCTTTTCTCAAATAATCTAAAACTTCATTTCCTACTTCTAATTGAACTTCTCTCCTCTTCTAATCAACTCTCTTCTTATATTTATAGATGTTTTCCTGTAGCTGTTCTCTGATTCTGTCATGGAGTTTCTACATTTCTGTTGCAAAATCTTCTGCTCCATCACTTCTGAACTCATCTTGATTTAGTTCTCTCAATTCAGTAATCCCTCTTGGATGTATACCATACACAATTTCAAATGGACTTTTCCCTATGCTTTTGTTCACTAAATTGTTAAATGCGAATTCTGCTTTTGCTAGAATCTGATCCCATTGACCACCTTGCTTAGTGACTAAACTTCTTAACACATTTCCCAGACTCTTGTTTACTAATTCATTCTATCCATATGTCTGAGGGTGATATGATGAACTAAAGGACAATTTTGTCCCCAACCTCTTCCATAGAGTCCTCCAAAAGTGTCCTACAAATTTGGTGTCCCTGTCTGAGACTATGCTCCTAAGCAATCCATGTAGTCTCACCATTTCTCTGAAAAACAAATTGGCTATATGTGTATCATCATTTGTCTTCTGGCATGGTATGAAATGTGCCATCTTTGAAAATCTGTCCACCACAACAAATATGGAATCACTCCCTTTTTGATTTCTAGGCAATCCCAATACAAAATCCATACTGATTGCATACCATGGCCTTTCTGGAATTGGTAATGGCTGATACAAACTAGTTTTCTGCTATCTTGCTTTTTCATACTGGAAAATTCTGCATTTGTTCACAAACCTTTTCACCTCTTCCCTCATGCTCGACCAATAATACGAATTTCCCAGTTGTGCAAATGTCGTATCATGACCAAAATGTCCAACTAAACCTCTACTATGTTTCTCTTTCAACAGGTTATCTCATTGAGCATCTTGGTATGCATAGTTGGCTTCCTTTGAATAATAATCCATCTTGGATCAAATATTCTGTCCATGGGCTTCTATCTCCCAACAAAGTATTCTTACATGCCTCATAAGCTTCCTTAAAATCTGGATCTTCTCAATACATTTCTTTGAGGTGTTCAAACCCTAAGGTCTCCACTTGGAATTCCTGTACAATTAAACTCCTCCTGGTCAAATCATCTGCAACTTTGTTAGCAGTTCCAACAATATGTTTAATAACAAAAGTAAAATTGTGCATAAATTCTACCCATTTAGCATGTCTCTGATTCAACTTTTCGTGCCTAGTAATAAACTGCAAATCTTGATTATCACTGTACAAGACAAATTCTTTAGGAATTATATAGTGCCTCCACTTCTTCAAAGTTTGAATTACTGCATAAAATTCTTTTTCATATGTGGAATAATTCTTCTTGGTGTCATTAAACTTCTCACTAAACTAAGCAACTTGCCTATTATCATGACTCAAGACTGCTCTAATAACTACTCCACTTGCATCACATCTCACTTGAAATTTTTTCCCAAAATCTGGTAAGACCAGAATTGGTTGTTCTGTGATCTTCTCCTTCAACACTTTGAAATTTTTTTCATCTTCCTCTGTCCAACTAAAAGTCTTGTGTTTCTTTTTCACAGTGTCTAGCATGGGTGTACATATACCACTGAAATTTTTGATAAAATTTCTATAAAAACTTGCTAACCCATGAAAAATTATTACTTCAAATATGATTCCTAGAGATGGCCATTCTTTGATTGCTCTCACCTTTTCTGGATCCATATTCAATTCATTTGAAGAGATAAAAAAATCCAAGTATAAGAGTCCTTTCTTCATAAAAGAGTTTTTCTTCAGATTTATCAACAATTTTTCTTACTGCAACTTTTCCATCACTGATGTCAAATGGTTTAAGTGTTCTTCCTCTGTCTTACTAAAGATTAGTATGTCATTTAGATACACTATGACACATTTTCCTATGAATTCTTTCAATACTTCATTCATTAATATCATAAATGTGCTTGGTGCATTTGTCAACCCAAATGGCATGACCAACCATTCAAACAAACCTTCATTTGTCTTGAATGTCGTCTTCCATTCATCTCCCTCTCTTATCCTTATTTGATGATATCCACTCTTCAAGTCTATCTTGGAAAAATAGCTTGATCCACTCAAACAATCGATCAAATCATCCATCCTGGGTAAAGGGAATCTATACCTAACGGTTATCTTACTGATGGCTCTGGAATCTATACACATTCTCCATACTCCATCCTTCTTTGGACTCAATACAGTTGGTATTGTGCATGGGCTTAGGCTTTCCCTGACTAAACCTTTATCCAACATATCCTGGACTTGATTTTTGACTTCCTAATTCTCTCTAGGTGTCAACCGATAAGCTACTTTATTTGGTAAACTAACTCCTGGAATAAGGTCAATATGATGGCTTATACTCCTAATGGGTGGAAATGAGTGAGGTAACTCATCCACTACTATGTTAGCAAAGTTTTCTAACAGTTCCTGGATTTCTTCAGGTAAATCCTCCACATAAGTATTTGTAAGGATAACTCTAGGCTTCCTCACTACAACAAACTACATTTCTTTCTCCTTCTTGACTTCATTCAAGGGTTCCTTCCCACTCATGAGAAGTATACTTGAACTAGCTTCCCTCTTTTTCTCTTTGTCTTCTATTGGAAACAACATATGTGTCCTACCATTCTTTTCTAAGGTATACGTATTTTTTCTCCCATCATGCATAACTTTTCGGTCAAACTACCATGGTCTCCATAATAAAATATGATAGACATCCATAGGAATTAGATCACATAATATTTCATCCCTATAACCTCCTATTTTAAATACAACTTGGCACTATTGAATTAACATTACTTGATGTCCTTTCTGCAAGCATGATACCTTGTATGGGTTTGGATGTGCAGTTGTCTTCAGTTCTAGCTTCTCCACCATCTTTGTGGATACTAGATTGTCAGTGCTCCCACTATCTATGATCACCTTTCAAGCTCTGTCTTTTGTCTTGCAAGTAGTTCTGAACAGACTTATTCGTTGAACCGGTTCCTCTACCTCCTTCTCTAGTTTAATAAGAACTTTCCTCATCATGAGGTTCTTTCCTCCTTCTGATGCTTCTGCTTCCACATGCTTCTGTGCTTCAAAAATGTGTGATTCTCCACCTCCTTCTTTCTTTCTCTCAGGACATTCCCAAGACTTGTTCCATGGTTTTCTACATGCATACCATCTAATTTCACCTCCTTTGGCTCTTCCTCTTCCTCTAGGAAAAGAGATTCTTTCTCCATGTTTTCCTTCCTTAGAACTTCCACCTTTCTCAGGGTGACTATGTTGTTTTCTAGCTTCATTCTTCGGCTTCTGAAACTTCTCTCTATTGGTTCCCTTACCTCTGCTTGAATTTCCTCCTCTGTTTCATTGGCTTTGTTTCCTGGAAAATTTCTCTTTAGCTTTGAAGACTGCTTGATAAGCATCCTTGACTTTACTAACAAACATCAATTTGATCTCCCATTTTATTTCATATCTCAGTCCATTGATATACTTGGTTTTTTTTTTCATCTTCATTCTCTTTCTGTCCAACCTTGATGTTCAATTTGTAAAATTCCTCAGTGTATTCCTTCATTGATAAGATTTTCTGTCTCAGGTTCTACAATCTTCTAAACAGATTGATTTGATAGTCCTTCGGGATAAATTTTTCTTTTAGCTTGGCTACCATCCTATCCCACTTTTAATTTTCTGCTTTCCCTTGCATCTTTGATTGGCTTGCATTTCGTCCCACCATAATGATGCATGACCTTTCAGTCTTTTCACTGCATGTTTCACCATATTTTCTTCTTCAATATCTTCGTAATCGAAATATTTGTCCATATCACGTACCCAATCCAACAATTCTTCAATTTCTAAATTGCCTTCATACATTGGTACCTCTATTTTTGCTCTGACTCCTATTCTTGAAACAACTCTCAATAAGAGGTCTTCCACAACATTCTCTGCTACATATTCTTCAACCTTTATCTCTTCTCTTTCAGTTTCACTGATATCTCTAGTGTCTGGTGCTCTCCTCTGCATTGTTTCCATGGCATCCAGTCTCATTCCAAGTCGCCTCATTTCTTCTTCCATTTCTGGATTCGCTCTGCGTCTTCTAGGTGGCATGATTCCGCTACGTCTCCTTCTAATTTCTATAAACATAATCAACTCTTGATACCACTAATGATATCAATTTATCTCTTTTCTCCTTTGTCTCATGTCTGCAAACAGATTCAATATATTCTTTGATACCACTGGATGCAGCCCCCCTACTCCCCCGTAGAGCTACATGACCTATCAATCAAGGATCTTCGATTCTTGAGTCAAACGACTCCCTGAAACCTTGATGGTATCGTTTTGTATTTAAAACATAGGCCCTTTCAGCTTTATGGCGCAGGTCTTATGGTACCTACGTCCCTCCCCTTCATGCTTACAAAATCTCAGAGTTTGGGCGCTAGATCCTTTTCTGATAAGCCCCTCCTTGACATGACCTTGGGCAATGACCTCACGTAAACATGTGATTGCGGGCACACCCACGAGTGGTTTGGAACCAAACTACTTTTTGCCCCACAATTCACCTTGAGCCACCACGTGTCCTTTTTCCAAAACCATGGTCTCGATTGCGGCCCTCCCTTAACTTTTTAAAGATCGAGCACCTTCTGTCCCCAAAATGCGAGGTGACCATCGATCTCATGATCTTGATGGTTCTTCTGAACTGATGGCTGAGATCTGTCCCTTCTAATTCTTCGGGTAAGATCTTCCCCCTTTAAAATCAACGAACGTGATTTGCTTCGGGACTTTAGCATTCCGAGTTTTCAACTCTCAAACCTTGCTTTCTCCCACAATGACAGATCTTTTTCCATGTGCCCTGTTCAATCGACGGTTCTGATCGTTTCAGGATTACAGACTTCATAAATCTCAAATCTCAACTCTTTTCCTAATTGCTTTTATCGAGAGTTGGTAATCCACCGACGCGTGTCTCCCACTGATCTGACGGTTACAATCCCTTTGGGTCTTCATGCTTCAGAATTTTCAATTCTCAACTTTCACTTTCCCTTGAAGTGTGCGGATTTATGTCGCGTGTCCACTTGAATCAGACGGTTGAGATTTACTTTGGGTTTTTACCCAGAGTCTATAGATTTACACCATGTATCACCCTAAATCTAGTGGCTATGAATTACTTCGGGTCTTTAACCAGAGTCTACAGATTCACTGCACCTGTCCTCTGGATCTGACGTTTGAGATTCACTTCGCGCTCTCTGGCTCTTAGGGCTTAAGGAGTTTCAACTCTCAATTGAAACTCTCAAAGTGATTTCCCCGGAGTTACTGAGCCGTTGACACATATCTCCTGGAGATCAACGGTCAGGATCTACTTTGACTATTTCACCTCCTCCTTGTCCACAAACTTCTGGAGTTGTGGATCTTGCACCACCTGTCCTCCTTGATGATGGATGGTCCCAAATTTCTTCGGGACTTCGAAACATTGGCAAGTTCACTCTCCTGCATGTGCATGGCGCTAAGGCTCGTGCACCTTAATATGATCAGACGGTTTTTGATCCTCTACGCTGTGGTCCAATGACTATTGTCTCTCCTCCTCCCGAGCTTATGATTTCTTCCGACTTAGAAGATTTCCTAAGTTTTCAAAGGTTTTGACCTTTTCTCCTCCTACGAGTCCATCTCTTGGACCTCGTCTACACTTCTAAAAAGTGCTATCTCTTTTGAGTTTGATCTCCTTGAATATTTCAACTTACCACACACTCCTTGTGTCCCTGGGATTTTGATAACTCTGTTCGAAGGATTTCTCCAAAATAAATTCTTCCCGCACTCCCTGCGTTCCTCTGTTCTGGTTCTTCGACACTTGGTCACTTCTTGATGTTGTGCACTCCTTGCACCTGGTCTAAGTTCCCTTTGTTCTCTTTGAAATCCTTTGAGTCAATCTGAGACTCTGTCGATGCATTCCTTGTGTACGAGATGCACACATTGCATATGAGTTTCAGAAGAAAAACAATTGAAACTTATCCAGTTTCGTCACAAACTCATACAATCAACTCTTAACAATCATACATGAACGAAATGAACTAAATAATACACACAGAATGTAACATTCGTTCGATCACACATCAAAATGAACAAAGTCCGAAGGATTTGTAAAATTATGTCTGTTCTATTCATTCATGAAACAAATTACATAATATTGTAGTTATTCAATGTGTCTTTCTTCTACTCTATTATATCTCTACTGATTTCTATCCCTCTCTCTATATATTAAAATACAACAAAAACTGTCTAAGGACTGTATCCATGAGTTCTCTCCGTCCTGTCTGCAACCTATCCTATCAGGTCTTAGCGGTTACCTACCTTCTCCTATTACAATAACTATCAGTTATTGCCAGATAAGAGCCAACACTCTATATGTGCAACTCCTTACAGTCGTATAAGACTTTTACAAACAAGATATATTAAAGAACGTTGTTTCCAAAATATCTCAACAACTCAATTTACTTCTAAGTTAAATGTTGATTTGACATCTTTACCATGCTGAGATGTCATATCCCCGCCTCCACGCTTACGTATTTGACTTTGAAAGCGATGATCCTGCATCATATATTCATTCTCAAACTAGAGATAAGTACAATAATGATGATGATGTTTATGAGAAATAAACTCTCCTATTGAAATCCAAGTATAGGTCTTAGTTATGTTTTATGAACCTTCTCCATGATTACTCTATGGATTTTTCTTTTAGATACTTTGGGATCAAGAATAAAGATATTTTATGGTGGGAGATTGTCAATATCTAAGACAAAAGAGTGTATAGAGTCATAACCTATAAATATAAAGAGTGTCAATGGTCATTCTTGGCTAGCTATACAAAAAATTGAAGCACCAAACAATGATACTTTTGTTAAGAACAAGACCCAAATCAATTGATGTAGGAGGGCGATAATGTGAAATAGTTACTTGGTGATAAGAGGGTGAACTTCGAACTCTACAAAAATAATAACATGAGAGGTTGATCTCTTAGATCAAATAAATTTAGAGACTATGGAGATAAGAAGTCTCTCAAAATGAAATTGCATTATTAGTCAAATTCTATTAAAATGTGATTTCAGTAAACTTAGACTAGTTTCAGTCCAAGCCATCATAAATTTATTATGAATATTGGTTTCCAATACTTAAGATATTAGTTTCCAATAGTTAAGATGTCGATTTCCAATAGTTGAGATGTGAGTTTCCAATGAATGAGATGTTGGTTTCCAATAAATGATATATCGGTTTCCAATATTTTTTTAGGTAACATTAAATTGAGTTTGTAACAAGGTCTTCACACATAACATGAAAAAATTAACAAGTATGAGAATGTATGAGAAAGGGCTTGTGCTCCTTCTCTTTCTCTCAAATATTAATAAGTGTGAGAAAGGGCTAGTGCTCCTTCTCCTCCTCACTAAATCACAAAAGTGTGAGAAAGGGCTTGTGCTCCATATTCTCCTTACTCAAATGACAAAAGTGTGAGAAAGGGCCAATACACCTTCTCCTTCTCCTCATCACTTTGATTACAAAACTATGAGAAAGGGCCAATGCTCCTTCTCCTCCTCCCAAAAATTAATTCATCCATAAGAACTGTATTTTTTTATTCAAATTGACCTGTATGCATGTTCCAAAATTTTGGCAAGGGGTTGAGAAATAAGTTTGATTTGTTTGAATAAGTAGTTTAGGTAAGGACTTGTACTATGAACAAATGCAAATGAGAAAATTCTGAAAACAAGAATTGATTATGGTACTATTCTTATAGGCTATAGACAAACAAATTGTGAGACAAACAAAATAAGGCATAATAGTCGTACGTGAGAAAAGTCTACACCATAAAAGCATATGCTTACACCATTCCAAAACTTAGTAAAATAGTAGAAGAAGTTCTAGATATCAAAAGCTTCAAAACTGAAGTTGGTCTTCAAAATAACTTGGTTAGTTGTGGCTTCTTCATTAATTTCTAAAAGATTTTACAAAATTGTAGAAGCAAAAATCCACTTTCTCTATCGAGTTTAGCTTATTTATACAAGAGAAGAAGAGGGAGATTCATCATTTTGGCCCCTCTTAATGAAAATACATTTCCCTTCCTTGGTTGTTAGTTTTATATAACATGAAATAAATAAGTGACATAATGAAGGCCCATCATTACCCCCTAGATGGAGGGTTTGCATGTCTCTATGCAACAAAACAATACCTTAAAAAGTAATATTTTCTTTCTCAACCTTCTTTCCTTGATTGTTGTTCTTTGCATGCCACTTTCTTGAAGTCATATGCCACAATCTAGGTGGCTTCCTCTCTGTTGTGATACCCTGCTGTTTGCTCCTCTTCCTTCCATTTCCTTCTTTCTTTTTCCTCATCCACCTCTCTTGTAGGTATATGGTGGAGCAACATATGGTATTTAAATTTTATCCCAATCCATTTGATTTTCATCCTCTTGAATGTTTCTATGTATAGTTTTTCCCTGAAGAGGACAACCCTCAAATTCTATGGAGAATGGGGTTCCATCCTTTTGAGGGAAATAGGTAAATCTTCCCACCTATGTTGGTGAGACTACATTGCTCTTTCTGATGAGTCCTTGACTATTGTTTCATAATAGGAAACTACCCCTCTTTGATTTTCTTCCAATGTGGGTACCAATTTTGTGTCCGAGGTCACGATTATGTGGTTTTTCAATAACTCATTTTGTTTTGTTGTGTAATACCTTAGTTTTGAGTCCCCATATTAAATAATGTATTTTGTTTATTTGATGAAATTTCAGAGTGCCCAAACAATTAAAGAGGCCAACGTGCCTAGGAAATGTAATTTTTTGATCATTATTAATAATAAAATACAACATTGGCTGCTAGAAGGACAAGGACAAGAGTTATAGGGGGCTATGATTCCACGAGAGAGGGGGCTTAAGGGTCTAAGTATTTTATTGTATTTTATTTACCCATAATTTGATTAATTGAGAAAAGTGGTTACATGAGCTTCTTGGGGGAAGTCCACGTGGTTCTTGATTTCCAAGTAAATATATAAACCCATCTTGTGGGTTGTTTGGGGGTTCTTCTCCATCCACACTTTCACTCTTTCATTCATTGTTGCTCAATGATCATTCCTCATTCATTCTTGTTATTGGATTAGGACATGGGAGACAAATTGTTGGGGAAGAAGCCATTGTTTGTTGGTTGTAGTAACAAATGTGTATTCCAACCATGAATTTGTGTCTGCATGACTAAGATGCATTTGCATGTACTAGATTTTATTCACAGTTGTGAGTCCTAAGAGTCCCAACATTCATTATAGCCATTGGAAACAGTATAACCGTTAGAATGATGCCCTGAACGGTTAGAATGACATTCATGGTTAGAAATATCGCCATCAAACCTTGGGACCGCACCTTAATGGACAAAACTGAATTAATGAAGGCTTCTCACCCGTTGGAGAGATCCGTTTCCTAGTTATCTACTTATTTCATCGAGCCTTGCACCGAGAACACTTTTTCCAACCGTGATTATCTAAGCCCACAAATTAGTTGATTTATCACAGTGACCATCGAGCTATCACCATCCATCCCATTGCATTGAGTAGTTACTCTTCAAACACGAGATAGTCAGCTACGAGCATGTTTGTTCAAAGAACATAGCGTAGTTGAAGAGTCTGTGAAGGAGGTACTCATCGACCTTATGACTGAAAGAGTAATGTCTGAAAGGGTAATTTATGTGGGTGTACAAGCGTCATCGACGAGAGGAGTGCAAGCCTCTCCATCGACCGCTCATGGATCCGGGTCATCCTGAGTCGTCACAGAAAAGAGAACCAAGCACAGAGATGACCTAGCAAATGTGAAGCTAATCCTGACCATCTTACCTGACTACTTCCCGCCTCTAGCCAGCGCGGTGAGTTGTGATAGTGTGCCGAGAGATTTTGATTACACCATGGTTACTGCGTACCTCCCGAAGGGGATACGTGCAGTTAAAGCACAATAGAACATGATTGCAACGTTGAAGTTCAATGACTTCAACCTAGGCGACCGCAAGAACCATAGTATGCTTGCCCCATATAAATAATTGACCAGGACGAAGGGGAAGAACTTGAAAATAATCCCCTAGCCGTGGACGATGAACCTCGTGCAGTCCACCCTTTTAAATGTAATGAAGATCCCACATTTTGGACGACACCAAGAGATTAATGCTTGTTTTAAGCTCCTTCTCTCATGCTACCATGGCAACTACTTATGGATAGACCGATGTATCATAGTCGATCCGACGTTGATCTATAGGATCACCGGATTGAGCATGAAAGGACCCAACCCACATGACTTCTACCCAGGAAAAGCTACAAATCATGCATTAGCACAGAAGATCAAGGATACCTACATCGATGTTGAGAATGGGACGCGAGGCTACAAGGTATCCTCCATCCAGAATGGCGCAGTGTACCTAGCATGTAAATTAATTGCAGCTAATCTAGTAAGAAAGAATAGACCCACACAGGTCACTGGTCTTGTCGTTGACCTCACTGGGAAATGCATAGAAGGCGTACATATGAACTGGGCGAAGTACCTAGTTAACCAACCAGAATTAGACTGTCGCAAAGCACAAGATCAGGGCTACGAGTTCCACTTTAGCTGTCTCCTGATCCTCATCGCATTTATTTCTTGGGAAATGCTGGAAGGTGTGACCTTCCTGGACATTGAGTCATTCGAACCACTTAATGCGAAGTTCACCACGCTCTAGTACTCGAGTGATATGGGAAAACAATGGTAGTAAAACATAGTCTTTCACACATATTATCTCCAATTGAAGATGGCTATCGAAGCTAAACCTCACATGATGTCAAACACCCTACAATGGTTTCGACCCCTCATGAAGTTCTGCATAGATCGACACTTCATTTATATCACTACGTGAGCAGATGAGCATAAGGAGGAGCTTTAGTCGTATTACAAGCTCACATAAGAGGACCTCGAGGAGATAACTAAGGACTGGTTAGTAGACCTCCTTATCCCCGCTAATCCTACAGAGATGTCTGAACCCAAACTTGACAGCTCGGAGGCCACTCACAAATAACATGACACACCCGAAACTAGCAAAAAGAAGAAGACCAGAGAAATCCAAGACTTAAGCAACACATCAAAAAAGATTGCTTCAATATCACCTGGCCGAGGGGGTGATGACGAAGTAGAAGAGATAAATGGAAAATAAGATGAGCAGAAGAAAGGTGAAGTAATACCGCCTAGAGATGAGGCCGATCCCTTGAAGAAGAGGAAGGTTTCTCCCCCGAAACCTTCTTCCTGGAAGAAATCCAGAGCCACCTTGACTAAGATGTAGACTGTGCTCACTGTCGATGACTTTGAATTCATCATCACAGCTGTAAATAATGCCTCATGGGAAATATTGCAGAAAAAAGAAGCCAAGTAGGAGGATATGTATGACATAATCAAGGTTGAACTTTGAGGGGTACAACAGGCCTTTCAATCCAATCGTGAAATGTCGACTGCGCCCCTTTCGTCGGAAGAAACAGAGTTGGGATATGAGCTAGCCAAACTCTGCAGACTAGCTGATGTGACCGAAGCTTGCCTTCGTCGCGCACAAGAAGAAATAGAGCAAGCCACCCAGGCCTTGAAGTAAGTGCAAGAAGTAGTTGTATAACAATGCCAAGTTGTGGAGCAGGAGAAGGTTGCTCTCTAGACAAAGTTTGAAGAGGAGAAAGCACAAATTCAGCAAGAAAAAGAACAGTTGCTCACAGATCAACTCGAAGTGAAAGAAGCAGTCAAAAAATCACTTCTCTCTATGACATGATTAGAGCCAAAGGCAGAAGCTCGAGTCAAGCATCAAGTAGAGAAGCTCACGGAAGCTATCCAACAACTACAACAAAGAATAGAAGACTTAGAGCTACGAACAGTGCCCGACACTTCGCAAGATGTGAGGGATCAAAGAGAAGAAACTGCTCGAAGCACAGTTGAGAGAATAAAGGCCCTTTCCATGGAATGTAAACAACTAAGTGTTCATAATGCCCATAATTATGATCGACTCACTAAGAATCCAGAAATGAAGGTACTGGAGTCACAGCTCCAGAAGGTGAAGAAGCAAGCAGAAACAATACAGGCGTAGTTGAATCCCCTGTCAACCATTGAGAGGATGAAGCAATCCCAAGAACAATGCACTGCTCAACAACAGGTCCACACCATTCAGACTAGAGTCATGGAAGTGACTCAGAGGCTTCAACCTATACAGGATGAGGCTTACCAATTATTCGTAGAGATCGAAGGTCGAGGAGCAAAACTGGAGGAAGTCGTCAATGCAGTTGAACAATGCTTAGAGGGACCTGTCAACGAAGCAATAATCCAAGAGTTCGTTGAGCAGGATGTCATGGCATAACAACAGGTCGAAGCAACTTGAGCCAAGCTCGAGGCTCTTGAGGCAGAATTACCCAGACCAGAGTGACTCGGGATGAGTCACAGGTGAGCGTTGGGGGCTTGTTGTTCCTCGACCAAGTTTTGAGGATCCTTGGTCATGTTTGACCTACTTTTGGGACTTCGACAGGCTGTCAAAGGTGGAGCGCAAGCCGAAGTAGAGATCACTAGATCTCGACCCCTTTTTAGGGATTTTTGGGTTTTGGGCTTATGTAATGGGTATGGGGATGTCGGCCCATGGGTTTACCCATGATTAGGCCTATTTTGTAATGTATAAATAAGTAGCTAGGCAATGCAAGAAGAAGCTAGTGTGATAAGTGCTAAGTGCAAGTGGTAACTATAATTTCTTTGTGCATACTGTGTGAAGCTTGCAGAGATAAGTGCAAGTGATTGTAAGAGACTGTGGAAGGCTTTGTGTTGTAACTTGAGGAAGGAGGATCTAGAGAGGTGTGCAAATATCCTATCCTCTGTGGAGTAAGATCTCAAGGCTCTGTGCATGTAGATGATTTACTGAAGATAATAAAGAGATGAAGATTTGGTGGATGTAGCCCCAGGGTGGGGGTGAACCATGTATATCCTGTGTTGTGAATGCTTTGTGCTTTATGATTGTTCTTTTGTTTTTTAATGCTTAGTGCAATGTTAGATGATAGACGAATTGTTATGATAGCTTAGTGTTGAATAATTCGAATGAATGCTAGATCTGATCTATGTTGGTATGCTTAGTGCTTGAGTCTATTGAATCTATGTGAATATTGCGCCGATCTGTTATTAGGGTTTAGTTGTGCTGTAAACTAAGACTAAATATTGACGAATAATAATTTCTAAGTGCCGTGTTAAGGTATTACAATCATAGATCTGTGTCCCAGCTAAGGTTGCAGACACTAGAGTCCTGCAACCACCCCTGCCTCTATCTCGGGTGAGACTTCATCTGCTTCGCAGGTGTTTCTGAAAGGGTCGGTAGTTAGGGTTTTGTTGGTGCACTTTTGTAGAGTTGAACCTCGGGTCTACCCCTGTGCCAACAGTTAACGGTATAACATCTCCTTCTCACATCTATCTCCCTTAATAGTTGGTTAACGATATAACCT
>ML859682.1:11960-21978 GCA_009831015.1 Picea engelmannii
TCATCTTGTACTTGAACATTTAAGTGGGGTAAAAGGAGGTTGCCCCCTCGAAGAGGCTTATTATCTGAAATTATCTCTTTTTCAAGGCGTTGAGTACTTTTTCTGAGGTTTTTCTATGCTATATTCATATTTGGTTCTTAACAGCTTGCTACTAGGAAAACTACTAGCAAACCACAATAAACAATTGTTGTTTTAGTGCAACCCACTCAAAAGTTCACTCTTTAGGATTGAAAGCCTATCTCTTCATTATTCATCTCCAAAATGCTCCAAATATGCTCTGACGTGATCTAGAATTTTCCCTCCATGGCTGCAACAACTCCAAGCTATATTTTTTCTTCTCTACTTCCTACTCATGCACCAAAAAATGCTTAACTAAAAATGTTTCCCCAACCCATACAAATTCCCTCCTTTTGGCTTGTCATTATTGACTCACACACTTCCCCAAGGTGATTGTAATCAAACCCCATGTGCCCAATAACTTTTGGATGTGACTAATCACTCCCACCCTCTTACATGTATTTAGTGATTGGCTTTGGGAACACTCAATGATAAATTAGAAGGTTCATATGCAAATAACAATTTTAGGAAAAATGGGTTGAATTAATATACATGGGTAATTCCCCCTTGGACCCCTCTTGGCCATGCTCCTAGACCCTCCCCTCTCTTGTGGATTAGTTCATCCCCCATATCTGTCCATGTCCCCTTAGAAACTGTCATCACATTTTATTATTAAAACATTGAAATACAATTTGCATATTACATCATTTTGGCCATAGCCACACGTTATATATACATAAACATTAATTAAAATAGGGATTATATAGGGGATGTTACATTCCCCCTCCCATAAAACGTTTCTCCATCCTCGGTGCACACTATGTGTATATACTTATATGCAAATTTACATCACAATACTTAGAAATAAAATTATGCAATTTAACAACTGCAACAACAATTCCAACCATAATATCATGTTCCTCTCAACTCGCTGACCCACGGAATGCACCATTTGTTTACCAGGGATAAACCAATGGATGTACCATCCATTTTTCAAGGCTACCAAAAGGAATGATCCATTATTTTACCAAGTTCCCTAGTGAAATTGGCTAGGACTATGATATGTGGCTCCAGGACTCTAGCTGCTCAAAATGCAGTTTTACATTCTGTTTTCTTCAAAATTTTCAAAAATTTGTCGGTATTATTCCCACATGTTTTCTTAATGATACCATTTATCATGTTTAGGACCATATTAGGTCCATTGAACCTTTACCAACCCTATGGATTTGTTCTTAATAACTTTGAATTTATGATCTAGGATGTATACTAGTTCCACCTGGAAATCCCCTTTGTTCTCGAGCTAGATCAAATTCCAATCAATTATGTGGTTGGGTTTAGGTACATACTTATTTAATATTGATACATGGAATACATTATGCACTCTCGTGGATGCAAGAAATGTTATCATGTATGCAACTAACCCTATCTTTTCTAATATTTCAAAAGGTCCACAATATCTTGTTGCCGACTTCTGGAAACTTCCTAATATTAGGTAACTTCTCTTTTCCTTCACTTTTAAAAACACGTGTTCACCCACTTTAAAATATCTAAACACTTTATTCTTTTCTGTACAACTTTTATGCCTATCCTGGGAATCCTTTAAATTCTACTTTATCTTTGTCATCTTCTCTTCTATTTCCTTCAACAAATCTGGCCCAACAACTACTTTATCTGTTGGATTATCCCAACTCATTGGTGTGTTACATTTTCTTCCATACAATATTTCAAATGGAATCATTTTCAATGAGGCCTGATACCCATTATTGTAGGAAAATTCCACTAAGTGGATATAATCCTCCTAGTTTGATGGCTAATCCATCAAATACATTTTGAGCATGTCATCAATTATCATGTTAGTCCTTTCTATTTTACCATATGACTCAAGATGATACGTTGTACTAATATTTAAATTTGTTCTAAAGAATTTGAACAAACGTTTCCAAAGACTTGATGTGAACTTTAGATCTCTATCTAAAACTATTTCCTTAGGCATCCTATGTAGCTCGACAACTTCTTTCATATAAATTTATGCAATGTTTGTTTCCTTGTGTGTAGTCTTCGCCAGAATAAAATGTGTTCCTTTAGTCAATTTATCCACCACTACCATGATCGAATCATGTTGATTCACTGTTCTGGGAAGCTTCTTAATAAAATACACTGTAACAACTTCCCACTTCCATTTTGGAATGGGAAATGGCTGTAGCAAACCTGTTGGATGTCTATGCTCTGTCTTTACCTTTGGAATTATAGACATTTGGATATGTAATTAGTGAATTCCTTCTTCATTCCTAGAAAAAAATATTGGCTTCTTACAACTCCTATTGTATTATGATATCCTGGGTCCCTGACATATGGCACATTATGCATTTCCTTCATAACTTCATTTTTCAGCTCACTAGAATTTGACACATATACTTTTCCTTTGTACATGAGAAATCCATCTTCTTTCAACTCATAATAATTAAATTTATGATGAAAATTACCTTGTTGTAATGTCTCTTTTATTTTTAAATAATTTTGATTTGAATTTGCTGCTGCAACAATTTTGTCTTTCAGATCTATCATGTGCATGCTAATGATTGCAATATGCACTTCATGAGCTCTCTTGCTGAGTGCATCAGCCACTTGATTTTCCATACCCTTTATATGCTTAATTTCGAAGTCATATTCACTCAAAAATTCCATCCATCTAGTTGGTCTAGCATTTAGTATTGGTTGTGTAAACAAATGCTTCAAACCATAGTGGTATGTTCTTAGCTCAAATTTATTACCAATGAGGTAATGTATCCACATTTTTAATGCATGAACAATTGTTGCTAACTCTATATCATGGGTAGCATAATTCTTCTCATGCTATTTTAATGTTTTGGAATCATAGCATACCACATGATCTTTTTGCTGAGAACTCCACCGAGCCCTTCCTTGCATGCATCGATGCACACAAAAAAATCTTCATCTAGATCTTAAATATTCAATATCGGCACACTTGTAAATATTCCCTTCAAATACTAAAAACTCTCTTCACACTTGGAAGTCCATTCGAACTTCACTCCCTTCTTTTTCAAAGAAGTGATTGGACTTGCAATATTTGAGAATAATTTTATGAATCTTTGGTAATAACCTATGGCAAGACCCATGCATGATATAACCTCTATCACATTATTTGGCACTGACCATCCTCTAATTGCCTCTATCTTCTTAGGATCAATTGTTATTCCTTATACTCAAATTATATTCCCTAAGCAATGAATCTTCTTTTGATAAAAAATGCACTTACTTAGCTTAGCATACAATTTATTCTCTCTTAAAACTTGCAACACCATTCTTAAATGTGGTTCATGTTCCTCTTGTTGATTTTATAAATTGGATTCAACCCTTTGTATTCTCTAATACCATGTTGATATTTCCCTTCAATGTAGTACCGGATAGTTAATTCCAAGCAACATATATTTACTGAATCAAAGCACAACTAGGTTACTCAATGAAACATGTAGAGGAAGCATAAACAATGAAACCAAATCAAACACATAGGAACACCAAGATTTGGTTAAACCCTTGGAGAAAAACCGGAGGGAAAAGTAGTCTAATGATGCTTTCATTAAGGTCAAACTAGAGCTCCTATAAAAAGGATAATGGCCCACTTAAAGAAATATACACTGCAGACAAACCTGGAAACTCATGTTTTTCTATACGACCTTGTACCAGGATGTTTCCCAATGTATCCATGACTTTCCCTTCTGTGGCCCATAGATGTCCATGAATTTTTCTTCACATACCCATAGATATTTGTGCCTATCTCCTCTAAGACTCGCATATGTGTACGAAAAACTCGTACTGCAACCTCTATATGAATCTGCTCTTCCCTTTGGTCTATGTCCTTTGAAACCCACTTGCGGCTACTTCTTCTCTCTCTTCTCCTTGACCTGTATGACCCCTAAATGAATGTCTTTCTCCACCTATATAATATATTGACTCATATTACTTTGTGATCCAACCCTCTCATCAATACTTGGATGAAATCTCCTCACCCAACCAGTGAGATCTCCTCACTCTAGTGTAAGCAAAATTCCTTCTTTTCTCCAACACTTCTCACACTAGAAAAACTTCTTCTTTTCTCTCTTTGATCTTGGCATCTCACAAAATATCCTAATCTTGGAAAATCACCAAATATATTCAACTTGGTCTCTCAACAAGGTCCCTTTCTCTTGGCATATCACCAAGAGTCTCTCGAATGTGTTGGCTCCCTCAACACAAGTGACTTCCTCTCGAGGTGAATTCTTCTTTACCCCAACCTTTATTTTATAATCATGAGCTACAATCTATTTCTATTATCCAAAGTGATATATGGTTGAGATTACTTCTCACACCCACTTAATATTTAGATTACATGTTGCATGCTAAGAATGTCCTTAAATAACTCAATTCACTAATAAATAAAATTTTACTTTAATTAATTCCTTCTAACTAAAGTAAACTCAAGACTAGAATATTTTTTACTACTTCCACATGAAAAACACATTCCTATGTGGAAGTACCTGACTGATGCTACTAAAAACATCAACACTCCCTCTTAGCAAGGAAGGTACTTCTCCCACCTAGATTTTTCTCTATCTTCACTACCATACCTACTACCATTCTTGCTCTCCAATACACCTAATTGGCTAATCCATTTAACAAAAAAATTATCCCTTCCATGATGGTATGACCTATCTTGAAAAACTCACTACCTCTGAACATGCTCCTAGAAGTATCTTTCTTCTGATCATCCTGCATGGACTTATGGTACCATGAGTCCTTCTTGACAAGCTTGGAAGGATGTTCCTTCCCACCTGAACCTGAACGTTGAATCCCTCTGAGCTAATCAACCTTCATAGATACATGCTCCCTATTCTCTGACACTGACATCTATCCATGATCTAATATCCCCTTGAATCCATTTATAGGTTGCCATCTTAGGATAATGGTTCACCCAAGGAAAACAAATCAGAAAATAGTCAAACCCTACAAACCCCAAAATCAGTCCTTCTATCTTGCTGGTTAGATAATATCTCCCTTGTTGGCCCTTTTCTCCTTTCCTCAAACCCTTCCCTACACACTTGAATGAAATTCCTTCTCCATCCACTCAATGATATCTTACTCACTCATTATGTGTGTGTCTTATGTCCACTGAGAAATATTCAACACCTGCAACCAAGAACCTTTGTTGATGTTGTACGATCCTTCATCTGCAACTTCTCAACTTCCTAGATCTTTCCTTGCCACCAAATCTCTCTACTTCTCATGGCGTTATTATGGTTTCTCCTACAACTTCTCTTCTCCTTTGGACTAATTATATCTCTAGGTGAAATTCCTTCTTCACCCCTTTCTAAGATCTCCTTGAGAAAAATTCCTTCTTTCCTTTGTTTGTGTGTCCATGAATCCAATAAATATGTCATCGTCTAATATCTGGATGAGATTCCTTCTTCACTCATTTGAGATCCCTTTGAGTCACTATCCTTCATGGTTCTAGAAATTGAAAGTAATTACATCTTTGCTCCAAAGTAGATGACTCAAGCACATGAGAAAAATTCCTTCTCTGCTCCCATGTTCTCCCTCTCTCCTTCAAAGCCTCGTCTTTGATGTTTTCGAAAAACCAGTCCTTTTATTTATTCTCATTGGTTTATAGATATGCTAAGATATCCTACAAATATGAATGATCTGCTGCAAAATAAAGTGGATTTGTGCTTAGTCCTTCAAGAACCCACCTCGGTGCTCCTGATCCCATATATTTGTTGCTACAACCCTATATATGAACTTAATCTCTACTATGGTCACTCAGATCTCGTAGATCTACTGATACCATCTATACTTAGTTTTCTCTTAGAAAAACCTTGCTCTAATAACATGTTGGTTTTCTAAATTAGATTCAAGCCTTGGTATGCTTTGATACCATGTTGATATTTCCCTTCAACCTAGCACCGAGAAGTTAATTCCAAGGAACATATACTGAATCAAAGCAAATATAGGTTACTCAACAACACATGCAACGAAAGAATAAACAAGGAAACCAAATCAAGCACATAAGATCCCCAAGATCCGGGTAAACCCATGGAAAAAATGTGAAGGGAAAACTAGTCCAATGATGATTTTATTAAGTTCAAACTAGGGCTCGTATTAGGGATAATGGCCCACTGAGAGAAATATACATTGCAAAAAAACTTGTAAGCTCATGTGATTCTATACGACCTTGTACCAACACATTTCCTAATGCATCCACAAATTTCCCTTATCTATCCCACAAATTTATTTGCCTTTCCCTTCTCAAACCCATGAATATCTGTGTTTGTCTCCTATGATACCCGTGGATGTGTATGAAAATCCCATACAGAAACCTCCATATGAATCTACTCTTCCCTCTAGTCTTTTTCCTTTGAAACCTACCTATGGCTACTTCTGATCTCTCTCCTCCTTGACCTATATGGCCTCTAGATGGATATCCTTATCCACGTATCCAATATATTGAATCACATTCCTTTGTGATCCAACCCTCTCATCAATACTTGGATGAACTCTCTTCACTCAACCAATGAGATCTCCTCACTCTAGTGTAAGTAAAAGTCCTTCTTTTCTCTGACACATAAAAATAGCTGGGCCATTTGATAGTCCAAATGACACTACCATAAATTCATAATTCCCATATCTTGTTCTGAATGTTGTCTTGTTGATATCTTCTTCTTTTATACTTACTTGATGATAACCTGTTCTCGAGTCAATCTTGGAAAATATTCTTTCACCTTTTAGCTTATCAAACAAATCATCAATTCTTGGAAAAGGATACTTGTTCTTTATGGAAACTTTTTTTAGAGTTGTTTGAAATCAATACAAAACCTTAAGGTTCCATCTTTCTTCTTCACAAAAATAACCAAGGCTCGCCAAGACGACACACTTGGATGTATGTACCCATTCTTTAACAATTCTTCAAGTTGCATATGCAACTCTTTCAATTCTAGTGTGCCTATTTTGTATGGTGTATTCAACATTGGGGTAGCTCCTGGAACCAAATCAATAGAGAAATCAATGTCTCTCTTTGGTGGAAATACTGGGATTTCCAAAAATACATCTTCGAAATCCATTAAGAATGGATGGTCTTCAATGTTTTCCACTTTATATTTGTCCGCCTCTTCCATGCGGGCTGAAAAAATATGGCATCCATTCCTGAAACTCTTTTTCAACTTCATATCTAAAATCTCTCTAACAACTACAACTCTTGGAATTCCTTGAATCTTGTCTTGCAGCCCATCCTCATCAAGACATGTGATTGTATTGTTGTAAGAGTTTAGGATAACATTATTATTTTCCAACCAATCCATGCTAATCAGACAATTATATGAACTAAATGGTATGATGTTTACATCTACCTTTGTGTTGATTACATTCATGTATATTAGACAATCTCTAACCAACTCATTGATTTTCCTCTTATTGTTATAACCCTAAATTGCACCATCCATGCTTACCTGGCATCAGGCCAACTCATTACCCTTCATTGCCAAAACCATGCTGAACAGACTCTTTGAAAACCTCTCAAACCAAGTAACCCGCACCCTAACCCACTGTTGGGTGCGTTGGAACGCTGGCAGGCCTTATACTGAACGCTGGCAGGCCTTAGGAACGAGCCTAGAGAAGGGAAGCTCGGTGATTTTTCATGTTTAGAGAGTCTGAAAAAGCATAAAAGGAAACTCCATTGGGGTACCTTTTTTGTCAATAGTCTGGTCGGTTTGAAAAAGGGGTAAACTAGCACCGACTAGACATCAATTCAAAACCATTTTAATGAGTGTGACAAGGACAAGATCACTCGACTATTTTTTCAATTTTAAGGAGTCTGAAAAAAGATTAACTATGGAATCCGTCAGGAATGTTCTTCTGGACCGTTTAACGAGTGTGAAAGAATAAGGTCACTCGACAATCTTTTCAATTTTAGGGAGTCTGAAAAGAGCTTAACTATGGACTCCGGGGGGGTTTCTTTTTCGTAAATTTTAGTCCCTCAGGCCCAAAAAAGGAATAAAATTATACCTGAGGATACTCTTCTAAAGAAGTGGAATTCGATAGAGTATTCCTTTGTTCGTACAGTTGACCATCCGGACCGAAAAAGGGGTAAACTACCGCTGGACAGACGTGACTTCAAATTTCAGTTTAACGAGTGTGAAGGGTCACAAGATCGCTCGACAATATTTTCATGTTTAGAGGGTCTGAAAAGGGCTTAAAAGGAGACCCGTTTAAGGAACGTTCTTCTAGACCAGTTTAACGAGTGTGAAGAAACAAGGTCACTCGACAATCTTTTCATCTTTAAGGAGTCTGAAAAGGGCTTAAAAAGAGACCCGTTTAAGGAACGTTCTTCTGGACCAGTTTAATGAGTGTGAAGAAACAAGGTCACTCGAAAATCTTTTCATCTTTAAGGAGTCTGAAAAGGGCTTAAAGAAGACTCCATGATGGTTACTTTTCTCAGTTAATCCGGACGAGATCGAAAAGCATAAATGTAGTCTCGCTGGATGTTGCTTTCGGATCTCAAAGTGAGCTTGAAAAACAACAAAGTTAGCTCATGATAGACTCTTTGTGGGTCGATGCCTGGCATTTCCTCATAAAACCAGGAAAAAACGTCGCGGAATTCTTTGAAAAGATCTGTGTAAATCTGAATCTCTTCGAGGGAGCAATCTGCTCCGACGAAGACATTCTCCACGACACCAAGGATTCGGGAGATGTTAATAGGTATAGTTGCAGCAATAGTCGCCATATTTCCCTCAGCATAAATATCCTGTGTAGCTAAGAGGTTAATGGGACAAGGCTGATTTCCCATCATGGTGATAGTGAATTCTCCTGCCTCAATTCGGTGTAACTCCGGGAGGAAATATGATCCATGACGAATATCTTCCCAGGGTTTGTCCGGACCAGTCATTGCTTCAATTATAGCTTCATCGGAAGGCAAGACTAAATCTAATGAATCAATATCAGTAAGAGAATCCTGAGCCCAGATCGGCTCTAGGAGTGGATCCAACTCTTGTGTGGGAATCAGATCAGGAGTAGCTGAAGTTTGCTGGACCAAAGAGTACGCTACTTCAGCGGCCAACAAGGGCGTGGCCATGCCAGCGTGCCCTGTCGCATCCATCGTGGCTGATGGGGAAGGAAGAGTCCACGGATCCTGAAAGTAAGTCATGCGAAACGACGAAACATGGAAAATCTTAGCCTTGTGGTGGTTCGATATAACTTTGACATCGCCATGAGGAGGTGGGTAATCGAAAGTACCCATCAAAGATGGGCACAAACCAACTCCTATGTTGACGACACCGGCCTGAGGATTATCAACCATGGGAACCGTGGATGCCCCCAAAGCTAGGTCAGGTCGAGAGAAGGATAATTGATCAATAGTCACTATCCGGCCTTCATGTGGAAACAATAAGACTCGGAATATTGTAGCGACCATCGCTTGCATTGCATAAGTGTTATCACTGAAATTTCATCTGCACATGGCGACAAGAACTCCACATCATCAAAACAGCAATGAAGTCACTCATGGCACTGAATTAATCTCACAGCACTCCAGAAGGGCAAAAAAACTATACAAAGTAACCAAAAATTGAAAGGTGTTTTACATCAGCTTGATGTGCGCACATGCGCGGGACAAAAACGTGTTTTGCGCGCATGCGCGCCCGACGCACGGCTGTCCACACAAAAAGCCGCGCATCTGCTAATACGGCGGATTAATTTGCATAGGTCGGCCTCTCGACCGCCTACAGACCAGCCCCCAAGGTGATTTGACCCTCAAATCAGAGTCGGCTCTGCAGAAACGACGGATTAAATGACCTAAGTGAACCCTAATGCGCCCCTATTCACACCTGGAGAAGGTTACAAAACCGCCCTTGAAACTGCTATAAAAGGCTGTGAGGACTCATTGTTTCAACAGGGAATTCGAAGCATCGTTACGCTG
>ML859682.1:26001-47404 GCA_009831015.1 Picea engelmannii
CAGAAGATCGAGATACCGGTTCCTTTTTTCTCCAACGGATCGCTCCGAAAGGTCCCACTCTTTCTTTCCCTTACAACAACATTCTCAGTAGAAGAAACATTGATGGATTTCGGCTATACGTATGCTCCTAACCTCATCCATCACGGGGCATCTGTTATCACTGAAATTTCGTCTGCACATGGCGACAAGAACTCCACATCATCAAAACAACAATGAAGTCACTTATGGCACTGAATTAATCTCACAGCACTCCAGAAGGGAAAAAAAACTATACAAAGTAACCAAAAATTGAAAGGTGCTTTACATCAGCTTGATGCGCGCACATGCGCGGGACAAAAATGTGTTTTGCGCGCATGCGCGCCCGACGCGCGACTGTCCACACAAAAAGTCGCGCATCTGCTAATACGACGCATTAATTGCATAGGTCGGCCTCTCGACCGCCTACAGACCAGCCCCCAAGGTGATTTGACCCTCAAATCAGAGTCGGCTCTGCAAAAACGGCGGATTAAATGACCTAAGTGAACCCTAATGCGCCTTTATTCACACCTGGAGAAGGTTACAGAACCGCCCTTGAAACTGCTATAAAAGGCTGTGAGGACTCATTGTTTCAACAGGGAATTCAAAGCATCGTTACACTGTCCAGATGACTCAGAGCTCAGCCTTTGACAAACAACTCATCAGCAGTGTAACCCAGAGTTCTTTCATCACTCAGTTCAGTTCTATTCAGTTGTAAGGAAAGCATTGTGTTGAGGGCCCCGAAGAGCCTTTCGCTGGAGGGAGAAGGAACCCCTGGTCCCTCTCTTCTGCGTGCGCTCTGGTTTCAATAAAGCACCTGCCTGAAACCTTTGATGACACTTGTGTCTGATGTTTAATGTTCTTTGTCCATTTTCGTAGTATTATTTGCTTTCAGTTCAGTTAGATTATAGTTTGTTTTTGTTTATATTAACCCTTTTGCTCCACATCATCCTGTTCTGCCTTGCCAAGCCCAACAGGGCATGCTAGCATTCCTATTTTTGCTCACCCGGTGACGATTCGAACACGAACAATAAGTCCAACTACGACCTAACAATAGATTCTAGTCGATGGGGGCATCGACTACCTCTACTTCAACGCACACAGTCTTCCCCCCTAACTGTACCGGGAAAGAAGGAATGATGCCATGCGGTCAAAAAGAACGACCATCGAACGCAGTGAGGAGATTAGGTGACGGAGACAACTCAGGTTGACCAATGTCTTTCCAGCATGCTAACGACATAACGCAAGTCGAAGTGCCCTCGTCTACCACCGTATCTAACATGATGGTACCCGGGTTACAAGTCTCAGTAGAGCCTAAAGCAGTCAACAAGGCTTTCCTCTGAGCAGGCAAACTTTGGAGGACCTCCAAAGCGGACATAGCACAAGGGGTTTGTGATAAATCTTCCACCACAGAGTAGTTCTGGGCAGCCCTTGCATTTGGATTGTGAGAAGTGCGCTTGAACGCACCTTTTGGAATGCGTGTCATCGTTTCACCCAACGTCTTCTCGATCTGTAGAAAAAGAGATGGGATCTCGGCTTCTTTGCCTTTCTCAAGGGAGCTTGGTTTGCTATAGTCGTGTGCTCTAGTCATTATGAAAGAATCACTTTTTACCATATATACGTTCGTGGAAGATGAATTGTTTGGGGGAGGGAAGTTTTCTTGGCTACCCCCTTCGGCACTTGCAGAGGCTTGAGTTAAATTTTTCCCATGTTGAAAGGGATTAGTCAACACGGCTTGCTGTTGCTGTGTGACAAACTTCTGGGCCTCCACAAGCCGAGGGCATAGATGGGTTAGGTGGTCTTCCACACATAAGTTGCACGGATACCTCGCCTTCCTCTTTTCTGTGGTGCCCTCGCCAACATTATCAGTTGGTTTTTTATCCCCCTTACTCTTTTTGCGTTGTTTTTTCTTCCCTTCAGGCTGTTGGTTGGCCTTTGGGTTAGTCGTCTGTATGGAGTGTACTTTCGACGTTTGAGTAGGAGGAGCAGCCAAAGCAGTAGTCTGGATGGCCGCTGAGTGTTGTATAGATAACTGCTGCAATTGTTTTGTCAATTGCTCAGCGGGCTTGGTTTGTGCCGAACCAACTATACCGTCGGCATGTGGTCCAACTCTCTGTCTGGTTTTATCTAGAATCGATCGTGGTGCATCCGACAGGATGTTGTACAATAGACCAGACTGAGAATAGATAAGCTCAAACTGTTGAGCCCTCATGATGGCATCCTCCTTGGAGAAAACCCCTGAAGTTGCGACGTCTTTGGATAACTGCGGAACTAAAGACTTAAGGAACCACTCAAGAAGGAATGTTGGTGGGATGGGTACTTTGATAAGACTCTTTCGGCGATGCCACTCTCGGATATGATCCGAGATATGGTCCACGGTCGTCTGTTCGAAATTATCTAGCAACTTTGTGCCGGCGTCATATCTCACAGGTAACTGGAAATGGTTAAGGAAGGCCATTGCCAGTTCGCCAAAAGAAGAATATTGTGAACGATCAAGCTCTATGTACCATTTCGCGGCACTCCCAATAAGAGTGCGTTGAAACAATCGTAACTGGATGGAGTCATCTTTCAGTGAGTTAGATGAGCACCAAAGGTGGAAAGTAGTCACGTGATCACCTGGATCTTCGTTAGGCTTGGCCTCGAACTTTGGGATGTCTGAAGGCAACTTCGTCGGTATAGGAGGCCAACGCGGATCATGACAGATAGGATCATTCAACAACCGTGTTAAATCTGGAAAGTGTAACGTCGCCAATAAAGGTAGTTTAGGTTGCTGCTGATAGCTGGGATAAAAGGGTCCTGGAGTTTGACTGGCACCAGGCTGCCAGGAAAAGTTTGGGTGTTGGCATTTGAGGAGACATCATTTGTTGATTCCCCATGAAGGACATAGGATGTTGGGCATTCATCGTGTTTGACGGACTTTGGGACGGATTACCCCATGACAGTCCTGATGGAAGAGGCATAGTAGTCTGTCCGGGGTTCCATTGGCTGTGGAAATAATTACCCCAGAACGACATTCCAAAGGATGGAATGGATCCTTGTTCTGAGTTCCAAGGTCCTGGTATATGTGCCCCCGGTGCAGGAATAGTACCCTGTGCCGGTGTAGACTGTCCAAAAATGGGTGTGGCCCCGGATGGGAAAGTAGTGGATGCGAAAGTGTTATTACCAAACGTCCCGTTCCAGAAAAACGGTGACGAACCTACCGACAAAGTTTGCGCAGGTGTTCCTTGACTCCCGGCTCCAAGTGGACTTGTGTGTGTAGGCTGCCCGGCGGACTGCTGATGCATACCACCAAGCAAAGGGGACAAAGGAAGAATATGACCTCCAGCGTAAGGAAAAGCATTGAAAGGGACAGGAATGCCCCCAAGTTGACCCTGCAGAGGAGCATTAGAGCTCCCTTCCCCCAGACCCAAAGTCTGTAAAGTGGAGGAAGTGAGTACAGGATTTGTACCTGAACTAGGCATACCGTATGAAAACGGAGCGCCTGTCGCACTAGGTGTGTAAGGAGGTGTGGCCGCCGCGATAGATGGGGTCGGTCCACTGTGTGATTTAGTTGCGGCCGAGACCATGGTGGCCTGGACCGTCGACAAAGGCAAGTTAGGAGAAGCTTCTCCTGTGGTAGAAACAGTGATAGGAATGGAAGAATTCCTAGCGGAAGTAACAGAGTTTGGTTCCATAACTGGGTTAGGCACTGACAGGCTTTCGTAAAATTGAATTGGCACAATAATGTCCAGCCAAGTATCAGTGTTTGAGGTTTCAACCAATCCAAGATTGGTGGTCGATTCCTCGGGGGGTTGTTCGGGCTCAAACGCCCCGGTTGCTTCGAAATACCCTTGATGTTCTAGCTTCCGCCTCAATGGTGGCGGGGGTGGCTCCAGTATAACCGGCGGCAGGCCCAGAAGCCTTCGTGACCGACGGAGCTCTGAATCCTCCACTGTGTGAGAAGATTCACGACACGCTAAGGTATTCTACATGAAAAAACAGTAACACTCACTAACAGAAATCCCCTAGAAGATAAATCAATCAAGCACTAAACTAGTTGGAAGAACAGTTACAACAACCAACACTAGAGAAACTTACTGGTGCAAGTGCAACTCGAATACGGAAGCACCCTTCGGGTATACTCTGCAAAGCGTGGCCCGATGTCTGTCCTAGGTACCGCGGTATACCCCCGCAGTCACCCGTGTATGTCCCTAGAAAAGATTGGCAACTAGTTTTCCAGCACGTGAACAGTCACCAGGCGGGTACAGTCGGCAGTCGGGTAGACCACAATGAGCAGGGTATCAAGCCCGAAACCTGTCAAGGGTATCGAGAGCAAATGGTCCGGAAGACAACTGAGGACCTCGAATGGATTCGAGACCCACGAAGCCCCGTGGAAAATGCAAACGACGGAATCCCTTAACAAATCCTCTATATGTGTTCTCCACAACGCTCGGTGTAGCTTTGGAGGGGTTATCTCCACTACCTTTCCTTACGCGACCTCGTGTTTAGCCCCTGTGTTAGAGGGGGGTCCCGGATAACTTTTCATAACTGGACTTCTACACTCCCTATTGACTGACTCCAATGTTTAGTTTGGGTGGCCTTGGAGAATTTACTCTCCAACCTATTCCAAGGCCCTATTTCTGAGCTAGTGTATGCACCCTACAAATAGAAAAGTCTAATTTATTTTAATTAGCGTTGCTTTTAATGGGATTTTTAAGTCACAAGGTATGAAAGTGAAATTGATGGTGTGTAAAAAGACTCAAAGAAAAATGAACAATAAATTCTTGGAAACAAAAACTTTCACTAAAATGAAAAACCAACAACTTTTCAACAAGAAAGACTTCTTTTCTTTTCAAATTTACTAAGATTTCAGGCAGTAAATATAAAATACTTTCACTCAGATATGCGATCTAATTATACTCTAAATACACTGCAAAAACTTATGCAAAAAGACTTCTTTCCTAGCTACTGATGCAACAATACAATCTTCAAATCAAGAAGAAAATGAAACAATAATTTTTATTTTTATTTTTTATTTCGTTGCAAGATAACGCAACAAGGAAAAATATTGACAAGATCAAAACCAAGAGAATGAAAAGAAAACTATGGCTTAAAGCGCAGATCGCAAAAGAATCGGAACACAAAATGTGAAAAAGCAATCAAGACAACACCGATTCTAACACTTGCCTAAAAACCATAAAACAAATATTTTTTCTCTTTTGTCTTTTCTATCAAAACATCAACTAACAAACACAGGCTAAGGAGAAGATGCCCTAACCTGCTGACTGTGCAGCTCCAGAATCTATACCCCTGAGAGGAGCTCTTCTCACCACAGGAGGGGATGACTGCCCCACCTAAGCTGAAAAGCTACCAATCAAGCCCGCGACTGTCACCAAGACAGCACGTGTGCAAACGTGTGCTGAGCTAAAACAACACGCGGGTACCCGCGGGCTAAGCCTAAACAGGCCGCGGGTCTGTATAAAAGATAAGATAAAGAACCACACAGGTAGCCCAGACCTAAAAAAGGCCTCTGGTATTGACAACCAGGGTCTCTAAAAGGCTTGGATGCTTCTACTTTAACAGAAAAGGAAAATTTGCAAAAAAGAAAATGAACGCAAAGAATAACCAAAACAATAAGGCAGACTGAAAGCAAGACAATAAACCAACAAGAACCAGACAGGATCCAGAAAGCCCCCTGAGAAGGTAAAACTTCTGACAGGGAAGAGGAGACCGCCTCTTAAGCTTCCTGGGCTCTACACGCTACTGAAACCACTACAGCAGGCGTTCACACGCGGGCTGTAGACGGGTAAGGCGCGGGTCACACGCGTGCAGGCCTTCTGCAGGCCGCGTGTACCTCTGTGTATCTCGAGAATAAATGTCAAGCAACAGCCAAGGAAAAACTGGTATTGATAATCAGGTTCCCTACTAGCTTTGACCTAACAGAAAACAAATAAACAAAGAAACTAAAACTCTACTTCTTTGAACTACCCAAAAATCTTTAATGAAATCCTGGAAACCCTAAGAGTAAATCTCCCCAGTGGAGTCACCAATTCTGTTGTGGGGTTATTCTACCCTACGGACTAACAAGCTAGGGCTTAAACTTGCATGTAGATCATGACCCTTCAGAAATAACCTTTAACCTTCTACCCCAACCTAAAACCCTTTTTCAAAAGCAAAAAAGGGAAGAACCAACTAACCTTTTTATCGACGGTTGGTGTAGATCCTCCGTTGAGCTTTATCTCCTTGCTTCTTCTGCTCCTTCCAAAAAGCAATCCTGCAATCAAGACAAAACTACGCATGCATGCTATTGTTCTACTAGAGGGTTAGAGATTAAAACACAAATCAAATAAAACATATAAAACTCGTGTATTTGGGACGGGAAAAGTATCTTTTTATTAATCTCAATATGAGCCAACTTACAATGATTATAGAGACCAGCCACCGTTCCTCGATCCTGATCCTGGGCTCCTCCTCTTCTTTGTCCTCCAACTGCTTTGCTTGAATTCTCCTAAAGCTTGAAGAAAGGCTAAAGGGTTGGGACAAAACGGATTCGTCAATTGGGCAGAGTTTCTTTGCTATGATTTTCCTCCTTTGAATAGTACCCCTACCCCTTCTTTTATAGGCTAGAAGGAGCTAGGGTTTTAGACGAACTCTCGGCCATGCATGGCTTGGAGTTCCAGTTAACTGACCCAAATCTTTTTGTCCCGGCGGAAACTTTCCTGATTTTTTTCTTTGTTAGGTAAACGCTGGTTGTAGTGGGCCAGCCCACGTTCCAACACGTGCAGTATAAGGCCTGCCAGCGTTCCAACACGCCCAACAGTGGGTTAGGGCGCGGGTTACTTGGTTTGAGAGGTTTTCAAAGAGTCTGTTCAACATGGTTTTGGAAATGAAGGGTAATGAGTTGGCCTGATGCCAGGTAAGCATGGATGGTGCAATTTAGGGTTATAACACTTATGCCCCGTGGCTAACTAAACTAACCAAGACTTATTATCCTTACTCCTTTGAAAGTGAAATATTTCAACAATGTTAGCATTTATGTAACTATGGCTAGCTCCATGATCAACTAAAATTGTTATGCATTGGTTATCAATCTTACCTTCCACTTCAATCATGGGGGATTGATACTTTGCTTTCTTGTTGCCAAGGATGAATAAATCCTTGGCATGTTTATTCCCATGCCTTCCACTATTTCATCCTCCTGAATGTTTTGGAAAATCCTCATTATTTTTCCTTTATAAGGGAAATCCCTATATAAATTATTTCCCTCACATCCCCAACATTGTACAAGTTGTTTCCTTAGTCATTTCCCAAATGAATCTACATCCTTGTGCTCATTTTGGGTTGAATGAACTTGTTGATTTGATTGAGACTTATTCTTGAAAATGGGTGGCTTAAAACCTTTCTTCCTTTGATCTGTTTTCCCTTTCATCCTGTCATTCCAAGCCTTTTGGAACACTGGCCTTCTCTTACTTTGCTCATAAAGGTGTCTTTCTATCCTTATGGATTTTTACAAAGTATTAGTGTTATAATATTGAATCTTGCCATTGTAGAAGGTTGGTAAACCACTTAGAAACCTTTGTATTTTGACTTTCTCATCCTTGATGAAGTCAACATACTTCAAAAACTCAAAGAACCTTTTCTCATAGTCCTCCATTGTCATGGTTCCCAACTTGAGTGCAAAGAACTCTTTCATCTTCCTTTCATAGTAATGCTCAGATACATATTTATCTTGGAAATATCCTTTGAACTGTCTCCATGAGATCATGTTCTTATCAAGGTTATTGGCTTACTTAAGTTGATCCAACCACATGAATGTCTTTCCTTGCAAGTGGTAGGTGGAAATTCTAGCTTCTACCCAAGAGGGGTAATCGCAACTAGAAATATTCCTTCATTTCCAACAACCAAACCTCGGCCTTTTCTCCTTTCCTGTGATCATCATTGAAATTTGGTGGCGTGATCTTCCTAAGCTCACCTTGCAATATGTCATCTTCAAGCCTTCTTATTTACCTCCTAATAGGGGGCACACTTGTGTTTCTCCCTGATCCTAAACTTGCATGAGTTCTTTTGGTGGATTACTTTGTTCAATGATGGCACCTTCTCATGCTTCTTGACTACCTATCATTTCCATAATCACCCCTTTTGCTATGGGATCTAGATGCTGACATTTATTTAGAAAAAATTACTTTCTTAGTACCAGAGTCTTTTTTAACTTTCTTGTGAAACATATTTAATGTTTGAAGTATCTCTTCCCAAGCCTTTGTAATCCTTTCATTATCATCTATATAGCTCTGCACTTCCCTATGAAAGATTTTCATAGTGACAGGCTCATGCCTATCTCTTCTTCCATTTGAATATGTTTCATCATTCCCCATTCTGACATGCAGACCTATTATCTCTTATTCATGGCTATAAGATCCATGGGAATCTTTCATAACTCCATTCCTCATATAAGAACTAAATTTTCATTTTGTACCTCTAATTTTGCAACAAATGTGCATACAATAATTACTGTTAGAAACATGCATAGCATAAAACATTTCATCCATTAGAATACATATTATTTTTTCATCATTTCATGAAGGAAACATTGCATCAATCGAAATTTTTTATTCCCTTGATGCATTCCTTTCTAAAACATATTTCCAACGACTGTACTCATGCCTCAATTTGAGTTCTAAGAAAAAAGTTACAACACCCATATGCTGCAATTTTCCACTCATTTACTACTACACAGACCTATTTATTAATTTATGGAAACTTTTATTGCCCAATTCAGATTTCTAGTTTGGTAGATGTCTTCTACTCAATACCTTTCCAACAACTATTCACTTTCTCAAATATGAGCTCTGAGAAGAAATTGATGGTCTGAAGAATTTTAGGTTGTTTTACCCAATTTATCCTTGTATGCTACATGTGTCTTATTTCTCTCCCAACACATTTTCAGGTAACCATAACCAAAACATGACTTCACCAATGGCTTATATGGGTCATATGATTTCCATTTACTACTCTTATGCCTCAAATAGACTTTTGAGCATGGATTTATGCCCTCTGTAAGTAAATTTGGTGCCAAACTTTTACCCTCACTTTTTTTGTTGTAACTTTCTCATATGAGATCCATTTTGTGATCCATTTAGATCATTGGATAACTCTCTCCAAGTTATTTTATTTGAGATATGGATATAGAGTATACCTTTGTACACTTTGTTTTCATGGGTTTTGATTGGCTAAAAACATCATTTATGGCCTCAAAATTGCCCCTCAAGTTAATGACCTTCAAAAACCACAATTTCATGTAAAATTTAATGTTTTACAATTGTAACATCCCTTTAAATCTAATTTGTTGATCTCAAATCACATGCAATCTGAGCCATTGATTTTTGCTTCATTTTCCATCGGGGATCGACAATATCCTTTTCTGCACAAAACAATTTCCCCAAACTATCGACCTGGCCATTGACCATCGACCCATCTCCCTGATGATCGATTTGCACAAAACTCCAAACCGACCAACCTGACCATCGACAACCTTTGTTGGAGAATGAAAAATATTCATAAATTTGGTCGATGCCTAACCATCGGCCCATCAACAATCAACGATCCACAATGACTGTTGAGAACACTTCTTCAATTCATCTGACCCGACCATCAACCATTGGCCACTTATGGGATGACGTGGAAACTACTGACATGGCATGACATGTGCATGTTGACATGGCATGACACTTCATCCTGAAGTGTCAACTTGGTTGACATGGCATGACATTTCATCACCATTTTCCCTCCATTGGTCATCAACCAATTCTCTTGGATGACCCAAACATCTCGCCAAATTCGACCAATGCCCGACCATCGGCCCATTGACAATTCCTCTTGCTTGATTCAAAATACTTTGTCAAATGTGAACGACACCCAACCATCGACCCACTGGCTATTGACAATTTCCATTGGTGATTGAAAATACTTCACTACATTCGATCAACTCGACCCTTAGTCATCAATGGTAAGAGATGTATTCCAATTGAAACAAATGTTCACTATTTCAGACGATCCGATCATCACCCATTGACATTTTCTCTTGAAAAAAAAACCAATATCTTTGCTAATTCGGCTGACCCGACCATCGACCATCGATCGTTTCTCTTGGAAAATTTCCACACTTAAACATTTTCAACCAAAATCCCCAATGAATCTAAGTCGTTGATCTATTAGTGAAAATGATCTTGGAAGTTGGTTATGTTCCATCCTCCTGATGATCAAAATGAATACAGACAACCAATATGATCCATCTCAAAAAACCTCGAAATGAATCTTGGCTGTTGATTTTATCAACCTTTCAAAACAACTGCACCTTATGGATATTTAAATTTATCAGGACAAATATCAATAGTCGATCTCCAGATTAAAAAATATATTGGTCGTCGATTTTCCAAACTACTTGCAACTCTACAATGACCATTAAAACATGAAATTCAACCATTGTTGATCGATTTTGACTCTGCAACCTGTAGTTTTACACCCCATTCCATCTCTTCAACTTCCTTGAGGCATTTTCACTTGAATTTTTTCATGAATTTGGGAATTCCACTCTAATTTTTCTTTGTTTTTCCCCAAATTTGTCACAAACAAATATGTAATAGTGAATTTTTCTCAAACTCAGAGTTGTTCTTTTCCCATAAAAAAATGGTTTTTGAAACCGACACTCTGATACCATAATGTAACATCCTCCAGCCCAACCAAGGGACATTATGGTTCCAAATACACATGAAAACACAATTTCTGCTAACTGTTAGTGCACAAGTTATAGGTTGGGAAAATCTAGACCCAACTATCAAGTGGTGACAACTAAGAGACACTATACCCAATCTCACCTCGATATAGGTCTCGCGCTCTAAGGGTGACTAGGTCACTCTATGGAGGTGATCCTAGTGACCTTGGGGAAATTGAGATAGATGGAAGGGAAGGAAGAGAAGTATCCCCCTAAAGGTCAATGATGGAAAAGGAAATATGGCTTTGATTAATTTTTTCCGGGTGGTTTAAGGTTACCAAGTCTTTGGATGCATGCAAAAGGTGTTTGTACATGCCTGAGACACAAGAAAGCCACACTTGCATGTAGTAATATTAGGTGGACAAGAAAGTTAAGCTTGTTGTTCCTAATTGCAGAAATAATCAATTATATATATCAACACAAAAAATATAATAAGGGTTGCAATATAAGTGCTAAAAGTCCAATTGAATAAGCACGAGACGAGCTAGTAAAAACTAGTTTAACCCAACAATGATAGAACAAGACTTTATCACAAAAAGAAAGGTTGTCATAAAAAGATAACTGCATTGATATTTATCAACCTTATGGATGTAACAAAATTTTTATTACAGCAAGAGATTAAAGCACGTTAACTTTCTCAAAACTTTCCAAAAGATGTGTTGTACTTAGTAGATTATGTGGGAAGATTTTAGGCAATTTTTGACGGTTAAATTAGGAGTTATTGAAGCGTTTGTGTTGGCACAGGGGTATATCTAGGGTTCAATGCTACAACAACACACCAACAAATCCCTAACTACTGACCCTTTCAGCAACACTTGCGAAGCAGATGAAGTCTCACCCGAGATAGAGGTAGGGGTGGTTGCAAGACTCAGGTGTTTGCAACCTTAGCTGGGACACAGATCTGTGATTATAATACTTAATAGAGAACTTAGCACCATTAGTTCATAATTATACCATCAATATCCACTTCACTGATAAAACAAAGCTTCACAACATTCACACTGATCTAATGTATTTAAGCACTTAGCATAGGTAAATAGATCAGATCTAGAAGATCAAGCACTAGGCATATTCATATAGATCAGATCTAACATTCTCACATATCATTAGCACTAAGCATAATCAGAGCTATCTTATCATCTCAAAGCACTTAGAAAATAACACATAAATGCATCAGAACATCGCACAGAGCAGAGTAACAGAGTATTTACGTGGTTCACCCCCACCCTGGGGCTACGCCCACCAACTCTTCTTCGTTATTAGCTTCTTCAATAGGTCACAGAGCCTCAGAACCCTTCTCCGCATAGGATAGAATATCTTCACAACTTGCTAGATCCTTCTTCCTTGTGTTATAGCACAAAGCCTTCCACCGTCTATTACAACCACTTGCACTTATCCCTGCAAGTCTCTTACAGTCATGCAAAAGCACTTACAGACCACGATTGCACTTAGCATATACTTACAAATGACTAGCAACTTCTTATTACATCGACTAGATATATATTTATACAATACTAAATAGGCCTAAGCATGGGTAAAACCCATTGGCCAACATCCCATTCCTATTGCATAATCCCAAAACCCAAAAAGGACCTAGAAAGGGGTCGAGATCCTGCGATATCTGCTTCATCTTGCGCTCCTTCTTTGATAGGCTGTCAAAGTCCAAAATAATTCAACATGACCAAGAATCTCCCAAAACTTGGTCAAGGGCCAACAGGCCCCCAACACTCACCTGCGACTCATCCCGAGTCACTTTGGTCTGACTAGTTCTGCCTCGAACGCCTCGATCTTGGCTCGAGCTGCTTCGACCTGCTGCTGTGATATGGCCTCTTGCTCAACAAACTCCTGGATCACTGTGTTTTTCACGGGCCCTTCTAAACATTGTTCTGTTGCGGTGACAACCTACTATGTCTCTTCTCCTCATATTTCAACCTCTATGAACAATTGGCACACCTTATCTTGTACTGGTTGGAGCCATTGAGTTACTTTCCATAACTCTGCTTTGAATCATATGGATCTGTTGTTGGGTGGTGCGTTTCTCTTGAGACTACTTCATTCTTTCTACGGCCAACAAGGCTTTTAGCTGTGCCTGTAGTGTGTCTGCGTGCTTCTTTTCTTCCTTGAGTTGCGACTCTAGCGCATGTAACTCTAGATTCTCAATGAGGTTCTCATATGTTTGGGAATTGTGGTTACTCAGCTGCTTGCACTGTAGGGAAAGGGACTTTATTCTATCAACTGTGCTATGGGTAGTTTCTTCCCTTAGGTCCCTTACATCTTGCGAGGTCTCGGGCACAGTGCGTAGTTCCAAATCTGCGATGCGTTGTTGTAGTTGTTGGATCACTTCTTCAAGTTGTGCCACTTGTTGTGGAAATCACTCTTTGGTGTTTACTTCTATGACTGTCATAGAGCGAAGTGATCTGTTGACCATTTTATTTACTTTGATTTGCTCTGCGAGCAATTGTTCCTTACATTGCTGCAGTTGTGATTTTGCTTCATGCCACTTCGCTTGGATAGCAAGATTTTCCCGTTCTGCAGCACTGGGTTGTTCTACAAGTACTCCCTGTACTTGCATCAAATCCTGGGTGGCTTGTCTGGTTTCCTCTTACGCTTGTCGAAGGAGAGCTTCGACTGTATCAGCTATTCAGTGGAGTTGGGCTGGTTCATCTCCCAGTTCTGGTGCTCCCACTAACAAAAGCACAGTGGAAATTATGCTGCACTCCTTGGAGTTCGACTTCAATTCGATTATACATCTCCTCCTGCTTAGCTTCTTGCTTCTCTGCTATCTCCAATGAATCATCATTCAGGGCTGCTACAATGAAATCAAAGTCATCAGGGGTGAGGATAGTCTGCAACTTGGTCATGGTTGCTTTCAACTTCTTCCGGGAAGAGGGTTTTGGAGGGGAAACCTTCCTTTTCTTCGAGGGGTCATCCTCCTCTCTAGGTAGTGTTACCTCACCTTTCTTTTGCTCGACTTATGTTCCTTCTATCTCTTCGCGATCACCCCCTTGTTCTAGTGATATGGAAGCAATATTCACTGAGGTACTGGTTACATCTTGAGCTTCTTCAGTCTTCTTTGTCTTGCTGGGTCTGGGTGTATCCTGCACAGTTTCTAGGATGTCTATGTCATATATATCCACAAGGTCTGTTGGAATAAGGAGGTTCACTGACCATTCCTTGGTGATCTCCTCCAAGTCCTCCTCCGTCATCTTGTAGTATGACTACAACTGTTTCTTATGTCCATTGACGCACGCTGTGATGTAGATAAAATGTCGATCAGTGTTGAACTTCATCAAAGGCCGAAACTTGTGTAAAGTATTTGGAGTCATGCGAGACTCAGGATGGATGGCTACCTTCAGTTGATTGTAGTATGTATGGAACAAAATATTTGACTGCCATTTCTTATTCATGTCACTTGAATACCATAGTGTAATGAACTTCGCGACCAGTGGTTCGAAAGTCTCGATGTCCGAGAAGGTCACACCTTCCAGGATCTCCAAGGGAATAAAAGTGATTAGGATCAATAGCCAACTGAAATGAAATATGTACCCTTGATCCTGGGCTTCTCTGCAGTCAAGTTCTGATTGGTTCACCAGGTACTTCACCCAGTTCATATGAAGTCCTTATGTGCACTTCCTTGCGAGGCCAACTACAAAACCGATGACTTGGGTCGGTCGGTTCTTTCGTACTAACTTTCCTATGATCAATTAACAGGTGAGGTACACTGTGCCACTCTGGATATAAGCTACCTTGTAGCCTCATTTTCCCTTCTCGACATCGCCGTAGGTGTCCTTGATTCTTTGAGCTAGAGAGCGATCCACGGTTTTTTCGGGATGGAAATCTTGTGGGTCAGAGCCTTGCATACTCAGCCCTGTGATCTGATTGATCAGTGTCAGATCAATATTTATATGGAGGTTTAGCCATAAATAACCACCATGGTGACAAGACAGCAACAACTTGACACATGCATTCACCTCTTGGTGTCTTCCAAAGTGAGGAATCTTCATGACATTGAGCAGTGTGGACTGCTTGAGGTTCATAGTCCACGACTAGGGAATTATCTTTGAATTCTTTCCCTTTTTTCTGGTCAGGTACTTATGTGGGGTGAGCATGTTATAGACCTTACTTTCGTCAAGGTTGACGTCTCTAAGCTTCAACGCTGCAATATTTTCTTGTTCTGTATGAACTGCGCGTATCCCCTTCAGGAGGTACGTAGTGACCAAGGTGTACTCAAAGTCTCTGGGCACACTATATCAATTTATTGCGCCACTCAGAGGTGGTATATTTGCAGTTAATATGCTCAGGATCAATTTATCATTTGCAACATCATCCTTGTGCTTGGTTCACTTTTCATCTTCTAGCTGGGATGTTCTGGCTCCGTGAGCAGTCGATGGAGATGCTTTCACTATTCAGGTGGATGAAGCTTGGACCCTTATGGATAAACCTCTCTCTGACATGACTCTTTCAGTCATCAGGTCAAGGAGTGCTTATGTCACTGATTCTTTGACTACGTTGAGCTCGTTGGACATACGCACTGGAGATTAATTATATAGGGGTCAAATTGACTTAGACACTGCACTAGAATAAAAAACAAGAGTGCAATGATCATTTTATACAATTCACTTAGTCTGTTGGCTCATACTCTTAGTTAGAAAAAGTGTTCTCGGTGCGTGGCGTGGCAGGATAAATAGGTAACTCGACAATGGGTCTCTTGCAATGGGTATGAAGCCTTCATTAACTCTATTTGGTCCTTTATGGCATGGTCCAACGGTATGATGGTGAACCATAAATTCCTTTCTATCCATTCAAAGCATCATTTGAATGGTTATAAGGTCCCCAATGGCTATATTGTTTTGCCTCGACGAAGTGCCATGTGTCATTGTTTTGATATCCCGACAAAGCTCCAATTTTGCAAATTTTCCTCCTGTGAAGTTCCCTCTGGAACCTTTTGTAACTTTTCAATCTTATCCCTCTTCTTACTTAGATTTCTATCCTTCTTTCCAGTGAGCTTCATCTCGATATTCCTTTTTCCATTCTAATTCTTATCTTCTTTTGACATAGTCACTGTGCACTGTTGAGATTCTTTCCTAGGATTCAAGGGTAATACCTCTTCTTTATCCGGGATAGGTACTTCAGTCTTCTGTGGGTATTATAATGTTCTTGTAGCTTTGACATCTGGGTTTCTGGTGTTAAATAGCTTCGATCTGTTCTCCTTTTCTTCGATCAAGTGTGTGATCCTTCTAGTCATGAAATCTTTTAACTCTTGTTTCTTTTGCTCCAGAACTTATTCTTCTTCCTTCTTTCTGGATTGATCTCTATCAATCCAAGGTTTTCCTAGTAACATGGTAAATGGGGTGTTGTCCTCAATAAATCTAATAATCTCAAAATATTCTTTTGTTGAAGTTCTCTTGGCATTCATAGATATCTGAGTGATCTTTCCACATAGGTTTATCAGTTTTCCTCTGAATAACCCTATTCCTTTCAATGAAGGAGTCATAGTAGGCTTCCCTAAAATTTCCCAAGTTCTTTCTGTCATAATATTCACCTTTGTTTCTTCATCTAGAACACAGTTAATTTCGAAGTCTCCTATTCTTTCTTCAAGGCATTCTTTTTCTTTAAAGATCTATGCTAATTCGACATGTCGGTGGTCATTCAGGGTTTCTTTTATTTGTAGCAATATTTTCTCTAATTCTTTCTGGGGTTCTTCTATTTCTGGATCTGCCTTAGGGTTTTCTTGATTTAGATTCATTCCTTCAATATTAGCAATCATTCTAGGGTAATCCATCACTTCATGGTCCATATCTTTACAACAAAGACAACTAGGTCTTTTCCCAGGGCATTCCTTAGTAAGATGTCCCGGTCTTCTACAACTGTAACAGAGGGTTAATCCTCTCTTTCTTTTAAATGATCCCCAACTCTTCCTGTACTATGTGCTAGGATCATAGGAGATAACCTGCACCAAATTATTTCTAGGATCCTGCATCCATTTGTTAGTCCAAACATTATTTCTAAGCATAGGTATAACATATTTTTCACTATTCTTATCAGATCTATTCATATCAAGCCTTCTTTCATCTATCATTTCCCTAGTTTTCAAGCTAGGACAAAATCTACCAAACATACCTAGATCCATACTTTAGAAACAAAAAATTCCACCAATCTTACTTTTACAGAGAAAAAATACTTCAAATCTAAAACTTTTCACTATTCTTACCTTTATGAGAGCACAGAGCTCCACATATCAAATAGAATGTTGTGCACTAGGGAAATAGATCTATGCATGGAGATTTCACAACTTCAGGATGAATCTTTGCACAAAGTTTCTTCTTTCTCAGTTTCCAGCAATCACAGTTTCAGGTCCCGACAATGGAACCATTTGTTGGAACAGGGGCAAACCCAGGGTTCAACACTACAACAACGCACAAAAAAAACCCTAACTACCATCCCTTTCAGAAACACCTGTAAAGCAGATGAAGTCTCACCCGAGGTAGAGGCAAGGGTGGTTGCAAGACTCAAGTGTCTGCAACCTTAGCTGGGACACAAATCTATGATTATAATACTTAATAGAGCACTTAGCACCATTAGTTCATCAATATGCCATCTGTTAGCGATATTTCTGGTCATGGGGGTAAAATGCTAAGAAATGGGTAAAAACCCACTTGTCCTAAGTTCTGAATGCAAATGCGCCTGTGGTAAATGACAAGCAAATCTGGACGACAGGATTTTGTGCACCCGGATTAGCGGTGCGCATCGGATTCCGGAGCCCCCCTGCCTTCCTACCTTTAAGCAGAGGGGGGGGGGTCCAGAATCTGGGGCGCACCTCTTCAAAAGTCAAGATCAAAGCGCCCGGATCAACGGTGAGCGAGGCGATTCCAGGCCCCCCCCTCCTTTCTACCTTTAAGCGGAGGGGGGGGTCCGAAATATGGGGTGCATATTTCTGACGGCTGTGATTGGTGAGCCTGGATCAATGGCTCATAGGCGATCCAGGCTCCCACCACCTTTCTTCGTTTAACCCTGCGGGCCCCATCCACGTCATGCCTCCTTTTGCGCCACTTCCCTCCTTGCCACCTATTCCCCACCTGGCCATGTGGCAGGGTCCTTTCCCTTTAAGCCTCTCCTCATTCTCCCAGGTTGTCCCTTTCCCCCATCTTGTCATCCACTCATTTTTTGAGTCTCCTTGTCCCCTGCCATGTGCCTCCTCTGCCTCAACGCCTTCCACCATGCGCTTTGACTCATGCACTCCCTCTTGTTTCCACCTATGTCCCGTCCATCCCCCATGGAATTCCTCACCCGCTGGCATGACTCCCGCCATCATTCTCACCATGCCCTCGTCTTCATCCATCATAAGGGGGTCCTTCGCAGTAGTCCAGCAAAGCAGCACCCAAAGAAAAGGTCGTTCAAGCTGATCCAAATGGCACCATTAAGCAACTGCCACGTCATAGAAATGCCGAGTTGGTCGGCCCATCCTCAATCCCAATGAAGCAGTTATTGAAGCAGTTAGTGGTGGTTAGACATCGTCTCCGCCATAATGGGAAAGTCCGGTGACAAATTAAAGGCACGTCGATTCTCCTACGGAGCTGTCAGAGGTTCGATTGCGTCCGTCGTTGGTGCATGATTATTCAAAGATTGCAGGCGCAAATTGTCAGAAGCCATGCAGACGCAATGTGTTTAATGCGATGTCTCGGTTTTGTTGTTGTTGTTGTTTTGAGTATATGTAGGCATTTTCACCATTTTTGTATCTATCGATGGTAGAGCACATCTCTCGACTATAAAGCTTTAACTTGACTCTAGTTTCCTGGTTATGCATCTGTATCTGGGATTTCTTGTTTTATGACAAGCAGTTTTCTTACTCCGTCTATGTTTTCTTCTGATACCAGGGAGTTCATGATCGAATGATTCACTTGAATTGTTGCAGTTTTGTTATGATAAAGGATTTTTTGTTACATTACTGTATTCTCTGGTCTTCTCTGTTTGAATGTAAGAGGATCTTGCGTTCGAGTGCCTTCTTCTCCAGTCTGTTAGAAACCTGATGTTTTCGACAGACCTTCGCACTCTTCTCATACAAGTCTTCCCACTGCTCACCCTTTATTACAACTCACTGTTTGAAGTTTATCTAAGACCCCATTTACCCATGCATGCCTGGTCTAGTTTCAGAGTTGAGACGATATCGTTCTGAGTTTTCTTCCATTTGATCATCCCCTCATAAACAATCATGACACTAAACTGATGGGTATCAGGCTCAGCTCCTGCAAGCAATCCAGGAGTGACTTCTGACGTTAACATTTCTGGCGCCGTTGTCGGGGACGAAGTTGAAAATTTTCCCTGGGCATAACGACATTGAGCCTCTGATTCTGAAGGTGCATTAGACATCAGAGCCCTTCAATATTGCTACTGTGCACCTGGAAACTCCACTGTGGTGAATCCATTGTTTCCACATGACTGTTTCAATTGTGGCCACTATTGGCACACCTGAAAGCTGACCCAGAGGAGCTTTCTCGAGAAGGTTTCAGCGGCTGCTTTCTCAGCCTGAGAAGTTTCCTGGGGTAACGATAATGTTAAGATATGGCCTCTGATGGTGAACAAGGACCAGACACATTCGAAGCTGCACATTTTTCACTTGGCGACTCCATGATTCGAGGATCGATTGGTGACTCCACTGGTTCGATATAGAGAAAATCCTTGCTCGCAGGTTTGCTCCTTTTAATTTTTCTGCTATTCCTGGTTTTCCTAATGTTGTCCCTTCTCTGGACGAATGGGGTGATTATTTTCCCATATTTGGAAAATGTGAAGAGGAAAACCCTGCTTAGCACCTCAGTGAGTTTCATGAACTCGTGCATCAGTGGGAGATACATCATGAGGATGTATTACTGAAGATGTTCATGTTCTCGTTAGCAGGGGATGCACGTAAATGGTACCATTCTTTACCCCCTGCTAGCATTTCTTCACTCAATGGTTTCCATGCAGATTTCACCACCTATTGTCAGAGGTTGTATCCCCCTGAGTTAATTATTCATAATTGTTGTGAGGGATACCACAACTCTATACAAGAGAAAGTTGTTTCAGACTTAAGCTATAGGGAGGATCTTGATGACCTGGAGCAGACCTCAATCCTTTCTCCTCCCCATTCATCTGCATCTGAGGCAGGTTATGGAAGTCATGAAGTTCCCGGGGACGAGGATGGCGCCCTGAGTAAGCTGATGGAGTAGGTGAAATATCTCTCTGCCCAATTAGAAGGGTTGAAATATGAAGACTGTGCAGAGGATTTTCCAGTCCTTGAGGCAGACGCTCTGAGCAACTCTTTTGAAGATATTGTTGAAGATTTAATAGGTGAGTTGGCATCTACCCTCGATGAGCTTATTGTCTCAGATCAAAGCAATGAAGAGGTAGTTGTGGAAGAGGATTTCTCTCTTTTCCTTCACGAGATTTCCCACGATGTGTTTACATTCGGGGTCGAAACGGAGAAGCGGGGAATAGTCCCATTCCGGCAAGTTGGAGAAGCTTTGTTCCCCCCCAACTTCGATGATTATCTAGAAGAGGAGCAACAAAGTCTGACATCACTTTTTTCTTGTCAGAGAAGCCAGACCATTTACGACAGTGACGGATCAGAGTCTGAACTCGATATGCTGGATTCCCAAGAGCAGGTCGCAGAGCCTTATCCTCTGCTCGCTAAAGATAATTTTCACGAGGAAATCAGCTACCTCAGTCTTTCAAGAGATGATGAGCAGTACGAGGAAGAAAAAAACCACCCCATGGTCCCTATTTATGATGAGTACGAATCGGACCTGGGGGAGATCGAGCCAGAGGAGAAGAATATTTCCTATCTAGAGCCAGTCAGCAAGCAGAGCTTTCCCACAGGTCCTATCTATGATGATTATGACTCTGACCCATGGGAGAGCCAAGAAGAGGAACCAGAAGAACTAGCGGAGCAGTCGAAGATGTAGTTTATAGACTGTGCAGAGCCGGTTAGCGAGCAGCCACCGCCTGAGATCAATCAGCCTACGTCAGCTGTTCACCCACCTGTACTTACCATAGATATTCAACCACACATCCACAGCTGTGTAGCAGAGGAGGTTGCCTGTCGCCAATTTTCTGGAGTTTGCCACCGGTCCTATGAGCCTGTGAGGGAATACATGGAGTTGCATTTCCTTCATAAATTGGAGCCTCCCTATTTCATCTCAGCTTCAGCCTGTAAGGAGAAGTTGGAGAGCGTAGTCGTTCTGCTATCATGGTTACACCCCCTGTTCGTAATCATCGACAGAAGGAAGGAGCTTCCATTCAGGGAGTTACTTGATTGGCTATGGTGGAAATTTGCTTTCACCTAGCCTCATGTACAAAGTATATTAGTATTAGGTTGTACATAAATAAGCTCCTTTGAGCGTGTATGTTTGTTTTGTTTATTTTTACTTATCGGCATGTACTTTCAGCAGGCTGTTTCGAGCTTGACTCCATAGCCCAACAACAAGGCACTGAATCTACAAAAGTGTTCTTAGAGCATCGCAGGTGTTTGCACTCTTTTCGTCGATGTGTGAGCAAAACGTGAGTGCTTACATGCCTAGTTGGGCTCTGCTAGTCATGACAGCTGTAATGTAAAAGGTTAGAAAGAAAACAACTAAACTATTAACAAGAATTAAACAAAAACTAAAT
>ML859683.1:0-17197 GCA_009831015.1 Picea engelmannii
TGGGATAGAATGGTAGTTAAATTGAAATATAAGTTCATACAAAAAGACTATCAGATCAATCTATTCAAGAGGTTATATAAATTGAGACAGAAGGGATTGTCAGTGAAGGAGTACACTGAGGATTTTTATAGATTGAACATGTTGATGGGCGAAAATGAACACTCGCCAACTGGAAGAGTGGATCCGGTCCGGGGTTGTCTAAATAACCCGAGCCATTTGGGATGATCCACCCTAACGGGTTTAGCGGCTCTGTTGGCCGATCTAAGTCCTAAGAAAACGAAAGAAAACTAACTAAAGGAACTAATGAAAACAACAATTAAAACAAACTAATAAATAAATCTAAAATAAATATATACAATTAACTATCTAATAATATAATAATTCTATGAAATAAGACGTTTAACTATCAACAGACTTAGATCTTAATCACAATTGTACAATATTTACAAATTACAGATTTTACATGAAAACCTGCGAAAATCATTTGTGAGCTATCCTGTGACAGCAGAACTATTTTTTTTTATAATTTTATGAGAAAGAAATAAAATTAAAACTAACTAAACTGGGCAATCAAAATAATAATCCTAACTATAAATCTGAACTAATATATCTATCTGAACTAATTAAATAACACTAATAAACTAACCTGTAATAACGCTTTCCACTTTGTCTTGTGTAAAGGATCCAGTTCAGTTGTTCAATGGGAGGAAACCCGCACCAGATTCTCTACAAGCTTCTTGTAAACCAGAAGCAGCAGTGCTCTTTTAAATATCAATAACAAAACAAACAAGACATAAAATTGACAGCAATCTTATGATTTACAAATCATCGCATTTAGATAAATCTGTGTGCAAAGATCTGTACAGAAATGATTCATTTAACGAAGAAGGTAAACCTTTATTTCCTTAAATTGAAACAAAGCAAATGTTGTACTTTTTAAATAAGAGAGATCAGATATGAACTACACATAAACCAAATCGCATCAACCTGCAATGAATCATGATAGCTAAAGTAGTCGATAATTGATTGTAAACTGATATGAAGAAAACTTCAAATAAAAGTTTGATATATTGAAATCTAAAGTTGTTACAAGACATCAACTTTCATCCTAGTCTGTATCATAAATCCATAGTCTAGTTCTCCCCACAGTGATGATGGGTTCTTTACAAAAAAAATAACAAGTATTTAAAGGCCACAGGGTAAAACATCCCTGTGAGAATTATCAAAACATTTTACAAAAAATCTGGGAACAATTTCCCAAGTCCCTATTTCTGTCTAAAGCTAATAGCCTATAACAAGACTATATCACAAAAGTATCTCCTAAACTACCACAGCATATCCAATTGTTCATTTGAAATTCGTATGCACCTGAAAATGGACAAGAATAGACAAGTTTAGTTGACATTTTATTTGTAAAACTAACAAAAATCTAAATTTTAAGACTAGCTACAGAATCTTGCGATTCTATAGCTGGTCTAATTTGAACACAGAATCGTTTTAAAATCAAACCCAAAACTAACAAAAATATATCCTACCTATTAAACAAATCTTTAATTGCTAATTTAAAACAAAGCGAATCATTGAACCAAAACTTCTATGCCAATTGAGAGAAAACGAAATCATGTTTGAATTTATTCCAATAAAAAAAGACCTAAAACAAATATCAAGCAAACCTCTGGTAAGAATTCAATATACTCAACATAATTATTTTTTGAATCCAAACTAATAGATCCGTATCAAATCTACCTTTGAAACCAATCCAACTCATGCTAATTCAAGGCACACAACAATCGTTTGCAAATCAAATCAAACATGAACGAATCAAACTAACTGGGGGTCGACACAATCATTATGCAAAATCGTATCAATCAAAACATAGCTACGCAATTTTTAACAAACAAATCTTTTATACAGGTCGAAAGCAATCATAATCCAAACAAAAATATTTATTCAAAACAAAACAGAATCGTTTCTGGTAAATCGAAGTCAACAGGATTGTTTTGAATTTATTAAAAACAAACAAAACTTAATCGAAAGCAAACCAAATCGACTACACTGATTCAAACATACAAAATTGTTTCAACAACAAACCAACAGAATCGAAAACAAACCAATCGTTTATACTAATATTAGAACAATAAAATTGCATTAACCAAATCATAGGTGTGTCCGAGTTTAGCAAACAAATCTTATGTACATGATTCATAATGATATCATTTTTGGTAAAACGAAAATAACATAGTCATTTTGAATCTATTAAAAATGAACAGAGCTAATTGAAAGCAAATCCAATTGGTTATATTAATTCAAACCAACTCATGAAACACAATTAATATTGAAATTCATACCTGGGCAGTAAGAAAATGATTCGATCATGATAACTTTGAATTGACAAAGGTCGTTGTTGCTTTGACATTTCTGAAGACAATTGAACTGGTGGTTTTTTGTTTCTTCTCGTTGGCTTGAAGCTTGTCTCTCTCTTTTGACAGCACTGTAACTCGTTCCTCTAACGATTTAATCTTAGATTGCAACAAGGGAACGTCGGTGTAATAACGTTCAAGCCAGGCATTACATTGAGCACACGGTGATTGATCGGGCTTTGGCATCACAAGTGAGGGTTCTTTCAAGTTACCAGGGGTTTGATTGTAAAGCTTAATTCCTGGGTAGTTAGGGTCATTTTTGAGGCACGGAGGTAAGTTGGAGACATAGTCATAGGTTTCCATAGATCATAGGCCATGAGAATAGGGATATTCCTCAGCTAGGAAACACTCAAGTTCGGATTCTGAGTCCTCGCTCAACACTATCGGCTTTTGGTCAATGTTTTGCTTGGGTTTGTTCCTGGCACATCTAGATATCCATCGTGCATTTTTCTTCCCTTTACTATTCACACCAGTATCACCCTTACCTTTCTTCCTCACAGTCTTCTTAGAGGTCGTAGTATCGTCTTTAGCACACAGGTCGGGCATGGTATTGGGTAAGTCAAGGTCGGGGCAATTCGAGGGTTTGACAGGGGGTAGAAGGATATGAAGTGGCATGACGGGTCCAACCAGAGTCTCACTGACCACAACCTTGTCAATTTGAGCAGACTCGGGAGTAGTAAATCCATTCCTTGTCAGGAAGGCTTGCCAACTATCACCTCTTAGGCTCAAATAGTGGACAACATTGAGTTTGATCAAGCAGTGATGGAAAAGGCTGCTATCAACCTTCTCATGCTTGAACCTTTTAGACATCTTGTAAATACTTTGTAAGAGATAATGTGGAATATTCATAGGGTAGCCTATAAAATTCATCAATAACCGAAGATGATACAGAAATACCAAGCCATAATGACCTTCGCAGGTCACAAACTGTTTAATAATTTCCAAAAGATCATGCCACCTGGATTTTAGGGTATTGAGAGGCATACCTCTATCACAGCTAACAATCTTTCTTTATATGAATAGAAGCAACCATGGCACCTCGTCTACTTTGCAGTTTTTGAACCACCTTTTCCCTATGGCTGGTAAGCCTATAGACGAACTTAGGAATCCCTCACTTAGCTCGAGTTGTATGTATCCAACCTTAACCCTATAGCCGTCGAAGGTGAGGGGAATTGTTTGGAAACTGAAAGGTTAAAACCCTCAAACCTCTGGATAAACACCAGCTAGCCACTATTTTCTAAATCTTCACGGGCATTGTCAAAAAGCAATGTTTGGCTGCCATTAGGCTCTATATGCACCATAGGTTCCATAGGCAAGGGAACATAGTGAGCAGGCTAAACATAGAAGGGTTTGGATAGGGTAAACACAGGGTCGAATAGCTCACAGACTTCCCAAAACCAATAGATGTAACCCAGGATAGGAGGGAGGCATTAATGCCCGAGTGTGCGTGGGTGGTGGAAATAGATCAGCCCATGCAAAACAGTCATATCCAAAGTACAATCGACGACGCATATGTTGATTCGAATCACTATTGAAAATGTCAATAAAACAACCATTGAACACTATGATGAGTCGACCCAAAAATTTACACAAGCAATAGTATTTGCATGGTTTTACAATCAAAACAATGTTTTGAAATCATCACCAAGGGTTCGATCATAACAAATATGTGTTGTATGGTATGATTGCACCAAGGGTCTAACCATAATGTCAATGTGTTTTCATGAAACCAATGTGCCAAGGAAATCGATGAAAGACTATAGAACATCAAACCATCAATGTATTAAGGACTCAATGACAGTCATTATAATATCATCACAATCTTACAAAAATGAAATCATATTAGCAACAAAAGAATGCCAAATGAGAAAAGGTTTTGGTGTCTTGCCAACCGTGAGACTATAATTAAATTGGAAATGGAATGAACACATAGACAAGAGTGACCATAATAATCCAGTGGCGATTTTAAAGTGACTTCAAAATCAAAGTTTTCACGCTTGCAGTCGTGAAAACGAGAACAAAGGCAGGTGTGCAAATGCGCGAAATAATAGTGTTGTCTTATTCAAAGATTGTGATGAAAATCAAGGGTTCCAAAACACTTGGGTATGCAACTTATAGAGATAGGATAAAAATTGCGAAAAGGCTGCCAACAATGGCAACACAGTGGTGGAAGCAGTTATCTCTACCAAAAGAACAAATTGAGATTATGATAATGAGAAAATTCTAACTCAAAAACAACAACCAGAAAATCGTTTAAACATCATCATTAATCAAATATTCTAGCAGTGTTTAAAGGATGAAAACTGATAACAATCCTAAGACAAGTGAGCCACGATATTAAAGATAAAATCCCCAATACTGTTGTCAGAGCCATTGCTACCAGCAGGCATCCACAGCCTCAATAGGGTTTCCATTTAACCCACTCTGACATCTGTATCCTGCCAAGAAGTTCCAGATCAGAATAAAGGACATTTTAAGGTCAAGATGTTTCATATTTATGAATTTTCGTATACCCGACATTGCTTCGTTGCCAGCGGGCCTGTTCAGTACCCCGGCGAAGTTGTCTTGGCATCATGCATGCATTTACCTGTTGCCAGTAGAACTGTTCAGCATCTCGACGGGTTTACAAGCACTTCCCACGGCTCTTTTATGTTTTAATTTTTTAAAGACATATGATTGAGTAGGGTAACACTGAAAATTATTTTATTTTGACATATTTTTTTACATACCTCAACAGAATTTTTTAGAAATGTCCTTCATTAAGCTCCAGAGATGGTTTGTTTACAAAACCAACCTTCTAAGGCAGGGAGACATCTTTCGATTTATCCTCTTAAGGAATAGGGACAACGTAAAAGGATAATAGATGATCCTGACAGGATTTACTCACAGATTAAAATCAGTTAACTTCTTTCAAACAACAATATTTTCTCAACATAGAAGTAAATTTTAGAAGTACATAATTGATGTTTACACAATTTTTCAGCAGTCATTTCAGTGAAAGAAATTTATGTTTTCTTCATCTGGACAGTTTAGCATGTAGGTATGTGTATTCCAACATCAAAAACTAATAAGCGCAAGGAAAAATCGAAACTGAAACAGTAAAAGAAAAACAAACCAAAACAGAATATTTACATAGTATACAAAGGGTTGTCATCAAGCGAAATATCTTTTCAGAGCTTGGCCATTCACCAGATATGTGTCAGGTTGTCCCTCTAGATTCTGCAATCGGAAAGAGCTGGGACCCAATTTCTCAGCAATTAAAAACGGTCCAAGCCATAAGTTTTGAAATTTCGTGTGCTCTCCCTTTCCCTCATGCGGTTTGTCCCATTTCAAGACAAGGTCACCTACTTCAAAGTTCCTATCAGAGGCAGAGTTAGAATCAAACTAGCTTTTGAATACTAGTTGATGCTGATCTAACTTACGTTTAGCTTGAGCTCTTACCTCTTCTAGTTTCATTAAAGCATTAATTCGGTTTTCCAAAGGGGGACAATCTTCTTCTTGTATTTTCTGCGATAACTGTAGTGAGGGAAGAAGAATGTGTGGTGGAAGAATTGCTTCTCTTCCATAGACGAGAAAGAAGGGGGATTTACCTACAGCAGTCTTCGGTGTCACCCTATCAGCCCAGAAAGCGTTTAACAGTGCATTATGCCAGTTTTTGTGATTCTCAGATACCATTCTCTTGATGATTTTAATCAGATTCTTATTTGTTGATTCTTCCAATCCATTGCTCTGGGGGTAGTAGCTAGCAGAATACTTCAATTTAATTCCTTTTTCTAGAGCGAACTCGCTCATCTCAAGAGAATAAAAATAATAAGCGTTATCGAAGAATAAACAGTCAGGGATACCAAAACGAGTAATAATGTTTGAATTTAGAAAGGTGATTACCTGACTGGTATTCACAGTTCTTAATGCGGCAACTTCAGACCACCTCGTGAAATAATCTGTGGCTGTTATGATAAAATTATGTTGCTGTGATGATGGAGGATTGATTGGACCTATAATATCAAGGTCCCACTGCTGAAAAGGGGAGTCTACTAAAACGGGCTGCAAAGGAAAGGCTGGTTTCTGTATACGCCTGGATGCTTTTTGATAGATAATACACTTATGGAACAAGGCATGGGAATCTCTAAAAAGTGTGGGCCAGTAATAACCAGCTCTCAAAACTTTATGGGCAGTGGTGTCACCACCAAAATTCCCACCAGCTTCTCCTGCATGCAACTCTAGTAAAACTTTTTCTGCCTCATCTTTCTCAAGACAATGCATTAGTACTCCATCAAAATTTTGATGAAACAGAATACCATTAATCAACTGAAATGAGGCAGATTTTAATCTTAATGATCTTCTTTTAGTGGGATCCAGGTGACGGGGGGCTGACCCATGTTCAAGACAAAATTTTATATCATCATACCAGGGACTAACAGAGTTTTGTGCACAGCCAATTGCGTTTTGATTGTGTTGTCCTAGGTTTGACCCATCGTTCTCTTCTTTTTGTCCTACTGCTGAGTTAGCGACTAACTTGCATAACCCTTGGCCTCTCACTATCCGAGCTGGGGTAATTTCTATGTCATACTCTTGCAAGGAAGTAACCCAGTTCGCCCTTTTTTCGCCTAACTCTTTCTGCACTAACAGATTCCTAACGGTTGGATAAGGGACAATAATTTCCGTCCTAGATTTCAAAAGATAAGACCGAAAGTGCTTGAATGTTTTGAAAAAAGTGTAGGATTGTTGATCTATTGCTAGGTAATTAAGCTCCGCACCTTTGAAAGCAGATCTCATAAAGGCAATGGGTACTTCATTGTTTTCAGGGTTCTTTTGAGTTAGGATGACAACGTAGGAGCGGTCAGAAGCAAATGTGTAAAGTCTGAAGTCTTGCGAAAAATCGGGGCTCATGAGAGAAGGAGCATCTATTATGGCATTTTTTATTGAATTGAAAGCTTGATTTTCTAAGGGTCCCCAATGGTATTGTGCGTCTTTCTTAATTAAATTTTGTAAAGGTCTGACCATTTCAGAGAAACTGGGGATGAATCTCCTGACAAAGTTTATCTGGCCTAAGAAAGACTGCATAGACTTTTTGGAGGAGCGAGGAGGAAGTTTTGAGATGACTTGCATCCTTTCAGGGTCGATAATCATCCCTTTGCTTGACACAATGAATCCTAAGAGTTTACCTTGTTCTACTGCGAAAATGGATTTTTTAGGATTTAAGGAAATGCCGTATTTACGACATCGTTGTAGAATGACTCTTAAATGAGCTAGATGATCGGTTTTATTTTTTAAAAATACAATAACATAATCTAAGTAAACTACGATGGACTGGTTGATTAAGCCTCGGAAAGCAATGTCCATCACTCTCTGGAAAGTGGCACCAACATTACTCAATCCAAAGGGCATTTTCTTGTAGGCGTAGGTGCCCCATCGAGTGTAGAAGGTAGTTTTAAGTTGGTCTGGAGGAGACATCAGGACTTGGTTGTACCCTGAAAAACAATCCAGTAAGGATAGTCTCTCAGAACCAGATACTTGTTGAAGGATCTGTTCCATGGGTGGGACAGGGTAGTTGTCTTTATCAGACGCTCTATTAAGGTTTCGGAAATCGACGTAAAGTCGGATTTCCCCACTTTTCTTCCAGACAGGGACGAGGTTAGAAACCCATTGAGTGTTTCTAACTGGGAAAATTATCTTAGCATTTAGGAGTTTATTCAATTCTTTTTTTATGGTCGGTTCGATCTTAGGGTGCATTTTTCTTATTTTTTGTTGAAAGGGAAAGGTTTGGGGTTTCATAGGAATGACATGTTGTATGATGTTAGGGTCGAAATTTTTAAGGTCATCATATGTCCATGCAAAAATATCTTTAAATTCTTTAAACATTTTAATAAATGCATCTTTTTCTTGTTCAAAACACCCTACCCCTAAATTAATGCACTGTGGATTGTCATTAGTTCCTAAGTTTACTTTTTCATATGATAAAGAGGAACTATTGGTTTTACAGTTGACCAATTTTTTGAATTTATCTTGAAGATCGTAAAATTTCTCTAATCTAACTACAACTTTAGGGATCGAATTTACCATGTCCGATGAATATTCAGGAGTTCTCGGATCTAGTATTACCGTGAAATCGTGCAAATTGTCATCATGAGTGCATTCGTCGATCAACGCACCTTGTAAAGTTTCTTCCATATGCAGGAAGCTAATGATATGTTGATCATCGTCGAAGACTCTCCAGTTCGTAATGTTGTCGAGAACGGATGGTCTGAACAGCAGTTCGATGGAGAAAGCATTTGGGGACAAGCCTTCTGCAGGAAAGAGTTTGGAAGCTACGTTAGCTAATAGATCAGCTTCTGAATTATTCAATCTAGGAATAAAATTTATATTGAAAGAAGAAAACTTATTCATTAAATTCCATACCTTGGATTGGTAGCTTTTAAGATGCGGAGACTGAAAGTGGATAGAATCTCTTACCTGTCTGACCACGATTTCGGAATCGCCAAAGACAGCCAAGTTTTGAATGTTCATGTCTAAAGCTTTTCTGAGGCCCTGCAGTAAAGCCTCATATTCTGTTGTGTTATTAGTACATTCAAATTCTAACCTACATGCAATCAAGGTTTTGTTACCTACCAGATTGATAATAACGCAGCCTGCGCCTGCTCCTTCTTTGGACTTTGACCTGTCAAAATAAAGAGACCAAATTTGATTATTATAGGGTGCATGAGACCATTGTGTAGAAGTTGATGGCTGCACATATGCTACAATCTCGGACTATTGTTATGGGTTAATCATAGCTGAAGTCTCGGCCATGAAATTGCCGAAGAAGGTATCCATCCCTTGTATTTCGGGTGAATCAGCAAAAGGTGTAAATGGTTCGTTGGGATCATTCAAATCTGTGACCATGAACTTAAGGTAGCGTTCACGATTTACCTTGATCTTGTTGGGCTTTCCGTTCTCTAGAAGCCACAGGTGAGACCAATCTGTTGCGAAATAGTCGTGTAGTTTCTCTTACCAGTCCCTGCTTAGAAAAAGACCATACACTTCTGGAATATCCACAACAATAATATCAATGACTTGATGAACTTTGGGGTTAGATGATAATCTTATAAGCACATTTCTTAATTCGCCTATGACCTTAACACTAGTTCGATCAAGCTGTATGATTTTTAAAGTGGATGGTTCAACTTCAGCATTAATATTCTGACACACAGACCATGGCATCACATTGGATGACACTCCTAAGTCTACCATACAATTGTGCACGTTTCTATTAAATATTTCGAAAGCTAACAAAAATGGAGGTACATTCCTGTGAGTACTAAGTGTGTAAGCTTCTGGCTTCTTACTCGCAGTGTCTAACTTATCTACATTATTTACATTATTTACAGGAAGGCTTCCTTTATCTTGAGGATCAAGATTATTCTTAATGGAAGTCTTCTGAGGAACTTTGTTCTGAACAACCTTGTTTGAATTACCATTCTTGCCATTCTCTGCAATATTTTGTAACATTTTTTGTAGCAAAAACGGAAATTTTAATAACTCATAAATAGAAATGTTAGCACTTAACTTTTTTAGGTCTTCAACTAAATCATAATCTAAGTTGGGGTTTACATGAATCTGTTTAGTCTCAGCTGGTTTAGATTGCTTTGGGGGGAAATTCGTAGTGTTTTCGGAAGAAGGTTTGTTTGTTGTCTTACTCCTAGTATTGTAGGGATGGACTGTCTCGAAGTTAGCTTGAAAGATGTTATCCGAGAAGTGCCCAAAAATGTTCGGAGAAGATTTCTCTTCTTCTTGAACTGTCTCTTGTTCAACAACCTCCTTAGGAATCTCAGGAGGCTTCAAGTTATCCTGGGCTTCTAGAATGGTTTGAAGGGCAAATTGCAAACTTTCTAGGTTCAAGCCCTCGGTATTTGGATTAGGTCAGTTGGTGGAAAAATTCTTCTTGAACGGGGGTTTGTAAGGCCCTTTGCTCGAAGAAGCTTCTTCGACTGTCCTTTTCAAATCTATAACTTGATTTGACAGTTTTTGAATGACTTTCGTTAAGTTTTCTAAATCTGAGCTTTCAGGTTGTGCTTTGTTTTGAGAAGGTCTAGGGAGGATCTCGATCTTCTTTTTGGAAGATGAACTAGTCTTTGGTTCATTGCTAGTAGTGTCTTTTAAACTAAGGATGTATTTTTCAATCTGGTTGGCCTCCTCAAAGGCCTCTAACAACATAGCTTTCTTAGATCGTTTTACCCAAATGGCTATACTTTGATGCAAGGCTTTAGTATAGTATGCTATGATAAGATTCTCGGTAGGCATGGAGTCCATAGGGATTCAGTTTTTAAGTGTTAAGAATCTTTGGTTAAAGTCTTTAATTTTCTCTTTTAGGTTCATTTTTAAGCTAGAAAGCTCCATAATTAGAACTTCTGGAGACTTATCGTCCCCGAACTTTTCCAGAAATTTAGACTCGAACTTCTCCCAAGACACGATGGTATGGGGTTGTTGGGAAAAGTACCATGTAGAGGAATTTCCCTGGAAAGTATAGGGGAAAAACCTATAGACTATGTCTTCATGCTCGACATTACGGAGTCTAATGGCTAACATAAACTTTTTAATGTGATCTTCGGTGATCTGTTTAGAGTCAGGGTCGAACTTGGGAAGCCACTTCTTTGGATGATTGGGTAAGGGATGTTGAGCCCCAGGTACGGCTACTGCATCCTGGTCAAGCCAAGGTCTGGCAGGATTGTTCTGGCTGGACATTAGTGTAGGCGGTGTGGAAGGCTGAGAAGGGGAACTGCCTTTGTCAGAAGAGTCTTCTCTAGAAGAAGAAGGAGATGATGGAGGTGGTGAGGGTGGTATTCCATATCCTCCTGCAACAGGAGTGAGGATTGGATCTGTAGGGTTTAAAGTGAGTTTAGTGCCTCCAAGTTGTTCTCTGATATCATAGAAGTCTAAATCTTGGTCCAAAGGTCGATTTGGTTGCCTTAAACGGGCGAAGGCACTATGTGTTCTTAGAAGAGATTGGTGGACAATCTCTTGTATGTCACCACCTATAGGATTCAGGGTTACTGGTTCAACTTTGATCCGTAGATCGTCGTTTGAAGTGGTTGTTGTTTGAGGGGGGATTTTTTCATTTGAATGACTTCTTGTCACTATAGGTGAGCGGTTAGGTGGTGGAAGAGTCTTACAACCACCTCGTGCCATTAATAAATTGCAGGCCCTCCTTCTAGCGCCATTTGTTGACGGGTGAAAATGAACGCTCGCCAACTGGAAGAGTGGATCCGGTCCAGGGTTGTCTAAATAACCCAAGCCATTTGGGATGATCCACCCTGATGGGTTTAGCAGCTCCATTGGACGATCTATGTCCTAAGAAAATGAAAGAAAACTAACTAAAGGAACTAATGAAAACAACAATTAAAACAAACTAATAAATAAATCTAAAATAAATATATACAATTAACTATCTAATACTATAATAATTCTATTAAATAAGACGTTCAACTATCAACATAATTAGATCTTAATCACAAATGTACAATATTTACAGATTACAGATTTTACATGAAAACCTGCAAAAATCATTTGTGAGATGTCCTCTGACAACATAACTGTTTTTTCTTTTATAATTTTATGAGAAAGAAACAAAATTAAAACTAACTAAACTGGGCAATTAAAATAATAATCCTAACTATAAATCTGAACTAATATATCTATCTGAACTAATTAAATAACACTAATAAACTAACTTGTAATAACGCTTTCCACTTTGTCCTGTGTAAAGGATCAATTTTAGTTGTTCGATGGGAGGAAACCCGCACCAGATTTTCTGCAAGCTTATTGTAAACCAGAAGCAGTAGTGCTCTTTTAAATATCAATAACAGAACAAACAAGACATAAAATTGACAACAATCTTTTGATTTACAAATCATCGCATTTAGATAAATCTGTGTGCAAAGATCTATACAAAAATGATTCATTAACGAAGAAGGTAAACCTTTAATTCCTTAAATTGAAACAAAGCAAATGTTGTACTTTTTAAAATAAGAGAGATCAGATATGGACTACACATAAGCCAAATCGCATCAACCTGTAATGAATCATGATAGCTAAAGTAGTCGATAATTGATTGCAAACTGATATGAAGAAAACTTGAAATAAAAGTTTGATATATTGAAAGCTAAAGCTGTTACAACACATCAACTTTCATCCCAGTCTGTATCATAAATCCATAGTCTAGTTCTCCCCGCAATGATGATGGGTTCTTTACAAAAAAATAACAAGTATTTAAAGGCCACAGGGTAAAACATCCCTGTGAGAATTATCAAAACAGTTTACAAAAAATCTGGGAACAATTTCCCAAGTCCCTATTTCTGACTAAAGCTAACAGACTATAACAAGACTATATCACAAAAGTATCTCCTAAACTACCACATCATATCCAATTGGTCATTTGAAATTCGTATGCACCTGAAAATGGACAAGAATAGACAAGTTTAGTTGACATTTTATTTGTAAAACTAACAAAAATCTAAATTTTAAGACTAGCTACAGAATCTTGCGATTCTATAGCTGGTGTAATTTGAACACAGAATCATTTTAAAATCAAACCCAAAACTAACAAAAATATATCCTACCTATTAAACAAATCTTTAATTGCTAATTTAAAACAAAGTGAATTATTGAACCAAAACTTCTATGCCAATTGAGAGCAAACGAAATCATGTTTGAATTTATTCCAATCAAAACAGACCTAAAACGAATATCAAGCAAACCTCTGGTAAGAATTCAATATACTCAACATAATTATTTTTTGAATCCAAACTAATAGAAGGGTATCAAATCTACCTTTGAAACCAATCCAACTCATGCTAATTCAAGGCACACAACAATCGTTTGCAAATCAAATCAAATAGGAACGAATCGAACTAACTGGGGGTCGACACAATCATTATGCAAAATCGTATCAATCAAAACATAGCTACGCAATTTTTAACAAACAAAACTTTTATACAGGTTGAATGCAATCATAATCCAAACGAAAATATTTATTCAAAATGAAACAAAATCGTTTTTGGTAAATCGAAGTCAACATGATTGTTTTGAATTTATTAAAAACAAACAAAACTTAATCAAAAGCAAACTGAATCGACTACCCTGATTCAAACATACAAAATTGTTTCAGCAACAAGCCAACAGAATCAAAAACAAACCAATCGTTTATACTAATCTGAGAACAATAAAATTTCATTAACCAAATCATAGGTGTGTTCGAGTTTAGCAAACAAATCTTATGTACATGATTCATAACGATATCATTTTTGGTAAAACGAAAATAACAGAGTCGTTTTGAATCTATTAAAAACTAACAGAGCTAATTGAAAGAAAATCCAATTGGTTATATTAATTAAAACCAACTAATGAAACAAAATTAATATTGAAATTCATACCTGGGCAATAAGAAAATGATTCGATCATGATAACTTTGAATTAACAAAGGCCGTTGCTGCTTCGACATTTCTAAAGACAGTTGAACCAGTGGTTTTTTGTTTCTTCTCGTTGGCTTGAAGCCTGTATCTCTCTTTTGAAATCACTATAACTCGTTCCTCTAACGATTTGATCTTAGACTGCAACAGGGGAACGTCAGTGTAATAACGTTCAAGCCAGGCATTACATTGAGCACACGGTGATTGATCGGCCTTTGCCATCACAGGTGAGGGTTCTTTCAAGTTACCAGGGGTTTGATTGTGAAGCTTAATTCCCGGGTAGTTAGGGTCATTTTTGAGGCACGGAGGTAAGTTGGAGACATAGTCATAGGTTTCCATAGAGCATCGTCCATGAGAATAGGGATATTCCTTGGCTAGGAAATGCTCAATTTCAGAGTTTGAGTCCTCGCTCAACACTATTGGCTTTTGGTCAATGTTTTGCTTGGGTTTGTTCCTGGCACATCTGGATATCCATCGTGCATTTTTCTTCCCTTTACTGTTCACACCAGTATCACCCTTACCTTTCTTCCTTCTTAGAGGTCGTAGTATTGTATTTAGCACACAGGTCGGCCATGGTATCGGGTAAGTCAAGGTCATGGAAATTCGAGGGTTTGACAGGGGGTAGAAGGATATGAAGTGGCATGGCTGGTTAGCAAGAGTCTCACTGACCACAACCTTGTCAATTTGAGCAGACTCGGGAGTAGTAAATCCATTCCTTGTCAGGAAGGCTTGCCAACTATCACCTCTTAGGCTCAAATAGTGGATGACAATGAGTTTGATCAAGCACTGATGGAAAAGGCTGCTATCAGCCTTCTCACACTTGAACCTTTTAGACATCTTGTAAAGACTACGTAAGAGATAATGTGGCATATTCAGAGGGTAGCCTATTGTTAGGACCACATATTGTACCTTTTTCCCATACTTCTTGCCATTATTATACCCTTCATCACTTGTATTTAGACTCATAATATCACTTCATCTGATCATTCCAAGGTATACAACGTCCTTTCTCATTACTATATGCTTAATCTATTTTGCATAATATTTTACATTACTTTTGTACTTAACCATTGATTAGAAGTGCATAAGTGTCCATAACTGCAGATTAGCATTTAAGGCCGGTGCTAAAACACAGAACTGTCCAAGATCATTGTTGCTGAACTAATGATGAAACACGGAGCTGCTACACAGTCTGAGGTCGCATATGTCGAAACACGGAGCTGCTACACAGTCCGAGGTCGCATATGCCGAAACACGAAGCTGCTACACAGTTCAAGGATGCAGATGCTGAAACACGGAGCTGCTACACAGTCCGAGGTCGCATATGCCGAAACACGGAGCTGCTACACAGTTCAAGGATGCAGATGCTGAAACACAGAGCTGCTACACAGATCGAGGATGCAGATGCTGAAACACGGAGCTGTCACACAGTTCAGAATTGCAAATGATGAAACCCAGAAGGAGACCGCCAGAACCAATGATGCTGAAACACAAGCCGTTACAGTTAGCAGTCAAAGCCAACACAGTCAAGAGCGCAATTCACGTGGCTGAAACAGCCCGTGAATTGCGATGCTGAAACAACATCAACAACGATGAGAAGGAGCTATTACACCAGCCGTAACAACAATACTCCATTCAGTTCCTGTATTAGCATTCGTTTGCGTGAGAATAGGACATCCTATGTTGATTTAGAAAGAAGATTCGATTTAGGATAGGATTCAGATATGCTTTGTAATGATTGTATCGAAGGGATTTCCTCTTTAAATTCAGGGGAAATCACCATTCGAGGGATCCAAGTTTTGATACATTGAAGCAACTCCAGAGAAGCGGGATGTATTCTATTCTTTCAATTTGTAATGTGATATTTCGACAGATGAATATAAAACTGCTTTGAGTATCCTTCTCTAGCTTTTTGTTTAGGGGAATCTTGTGAGAAGGGAGGGCCCACCTTCATCACAAGATTCACCCATTAGATAGAAATGTGTTAGTATAATTTATGTTTACGTTTTGTTTAATTGTCATTTGTTGAACACCGTTTTAATGAATTCCGCTTTGCTGAAACACTATTGACTCTGTCTTAGTTATTGAAAGAAATTTATAATTCTTTTTATCAATCCTGTGTGATGATTTTGCAAGGCTAGCAGAGAATTGGTTAAAGGTCCTTGCTCAGACAGAAAGGGATCGGAACATCATACCCTATGTAGAATTCATTTACTGTTGCATGTGTGGTAGCCAGAGAATTGGTTAAAGTGTTCCTGCTCAGACAGAAAGGGACTACAACACCTTGCCCTCTATAGATTTCCTTTGCCCTTGCAAGTGTGCTAGCCAGAGATTTGGTTAAAGAGTTCATGCTCAGACAGAAAGGGACTATAACACCTTGTCTTCTGTAGATTTCCTTTACCCCTGCAAGTGTGCTAGCTAGAGATTTGGTTAAAGTGTTCCTGCTCAGACAGAAAGGGACTACACCACCTTGTCTTCTGTAGGTTTCATTTACCTTTGCAATTGTGTTAGCCAGGGATTGGATTAAGGGTTCCTACTCAGAAAGGAAAGAACCAAAACATCCTGTTCTTTGTAGACTTTCCTTGGTGTTAGCCAGAAACTGGGTTAGAGATCCCTGCCTAGAAAGAAAGGAATCAGACTGCCCTGTTCTCTGTAGACCTCAACTTCACAAGTGTGCTAAAATAGAAGTAAGGCTCAAGGCTCCTGCTTAGACAAAAAGGAACTAAGTGCTTTGTTTTCTGTTAGATAGAGTTAATTGTTTTCTGCATTATTGTTTTCATGAAAAGAGTGTTAATGCTGAAGTCTCTGTTTGAGAGTAAGGGTCATGTTCTCTGATTGCAGAATAGTTGTTCTTTCCCATTGCAAGTATTATTTTCATGTAATCCAGGATTCTTAGATTGATCCTTAAGGAACTGCAATAGGGAGGTTACTTTCCTGTGATTTAATTCAGAGCTTCTGTTCATTCAAACAAGTATAATTAGTATAGATTTCTTTACTACAACACTAATTTTCTTTTGGAATTGAGAATATACTGTGCGTGGCTATATTTGAAACAAAAGACTTCCCTGGGTTGATAATTTATGTTTCACTGGTTGTTTACAATTAATTAAGCAATTATAGTGACCAACATTTTGGTGCCGTTGCTGGGGAAGATAGCTATAGATTTCAAAAGAACTTGTGATCTCTTTTTTTTAGATAAAAATAATGCATGAAAGACCCCAAAGACCCCAAAGATACTAACCCCACAGGTGGCAAGGGAAAAGGAAAAGGAGGAAGAAAGACTTTCATTGACGATATTACATCCAAGTCTGAATCTGCTGCCCAACGACCAAA
>ML859683.1:25426-41560 GCA_009831015.1 Picea engelmannii
TGATTTGAATCACTATTGCAAATGTCAATAAAACAACCATTGAACACTATGATGAGTAGACCCAAAAATTTACACAAGCAATAGTATTTGCATGGTTTTACAATCAAAACAATGTTTCAAAATCGTCACCAAGGGTTCGATCATAAAAAATATGTGTTGTATGGTATGATTGCACCAAGGGTCTATCCATAATGTCAATGTGTTTTCATGAAACCAATGTGCCAAGGAAATCGATGAAAGACTATAGAACATCAAACCATCAATGTATTAAGGACTCAATGACATTCATTATAATATCATCACAATCTTATAAAAATGAAATCATATTAGCAACAAAAGAATGCCAAATGAGAAAAGGTTTTGGTATCTTGCCAACCGTGCGACTATAATTAAATTGGAAATGGAATGAACACATAGACAAGAGTGACCATAATAATCCAGTGGTGATTTTAAAGTGACTTCAAAATCAAAGTTTTCATGCTTGCAGTCGTGAAAATGAGAACAAAGGCAGGTGTGCAAATGCACAAAATAATAGTGTTGTCTTATTCAAAGATTGTGATGAAAATCAAGGGTTCCAAAACACTTGGGTAGGCATCTTATAGAGATAGGATAAAAATTGCGAAAAGGATGCCAATAGAACATCAGAGTAGGACATTAAGAGAGTGATGAGGAAAAAATTTCCAGGTATATTAATGGCCTGAGGTATGAAATCCAAGAGGAAATCAGTATGATGACAATGATAATGGTGTAGGATTCTTATCAGGAAGCACTGAAATAAAAGGAGAATTTGTCCATGAAACAAAGTCAATGAAACAAAGGAAAGACTCCAAGAAAAGGGAAGGGAATTGTCCGAGAGAAGTTCCAAAAACCCAAACATAAATATGGAAAGTATCACAATCATACATAAAGAGGAGGAAGTTCTAGAAGTTGAAAATATGGTGTAAGAAACTTTTTTTCTCGAGGAAGAGGAAGAGGCAGAGGAGGAGAAGTGAAATTATATGCCTATGGAAAGATAGGGAATATGTATTGTGAATGTCCTGAGAGGAAGAATAAAGAAGGAGGTGGAGAAGCTCACATTTCCAAATCTCAAATAAGGAATGTTGAGGCAAAATAAGTGGAAGATGGGAAATACCTCATGATGAGAAAAGTTCTCTTAAATCCAGAGAAAGAAGAAAAAGAGCTAGTTCATAGAAACAGTTTGTTCAAGACTGATTGCAAGACCAAAGATAGGGTATTCAAAGTAATCATATACAGTGGGAGTAATGATAACCTGGTATCCATAGAAATGGTGGAAACGTTGGCGTTGTAGAAAACTGCACATCTGAACCTGTACAAGGTATCGTGGTTGCAGAAGGGACACCAAGTCATGGTAAGTCAACAGTGCAATGTTGAATTCAAGATAGGAGGTTATAAATATGAGATTTTGTGTGATGTAATACCCATGGATGTTTTTCATGTTCTGTTGGGAAGACAGTGGCAGTTTGATAGAAATGTCATACACGATGGGCGAAAGAATACTTACACCCTTGATAAAAATGGTCGTACACATATGTTTTTGTCAAGGAAGGATAAGAAAGTGAAGGAAGAAGCTAGCCAAATAATACTTCTCATTAGTGGGAAGGAAATCTTGAATGAAGTCAAGAAGGAATCGAAGATGCAGTTTTTTGTGGTGAGAAATCCAGAGTCATCCTTACAAGTACTTATATGGATGATCTTCCTCAGGAGATTTAGTAACTGTTGGATAATTTTGTTGATATTGTGGTGGATGAGTTACGGCCTAGTTATTTACCACCCATTAAGAGTATCAATCACCACATTGAACTTATTATAGGAGAATGTTTTCCAAACAAAGTAGCATATAGATTGACACCTCAAGAAAATGAAGAGTTCAAGAATCACATCCGAGATTTGTTGGATAAGGTTTTGGTCAGAGAAAGTTTGAGTCCAACTGTGTTGAGTCCAAAGAAAGATGGAGGATGGATAATGTGCACAAATTTTGGATCCATCAACAAGATCACCATTAGATATAGATTCCCTTTACCCAAAATGGATGATTTGATGGATTGCTTAAGTGGAGAAAATTATTTTTCCAAGACAGACTAAAGAGTGGCTATCATCAGATAAGAATGAAAGAAGGAGATTAATGGAAGACAACATGAAATACAAATGAATGGTTGTATGAGTGGTTTCTTATGCCATTTTTCTTGATGAATGCCCCAAGAACATTCATGAGGTTGATGAATGAAGTACTCAAAGACTTCATAGGTAATTTTGTTATTGTAATTTTGTTATTGTAAATTTGTTATTTTATTCGGTAAAACTGAAGAAGAGAACTTAAGGCACTTGACATTAGTGATGAGGAGGTTGTAGTAGGAGAAGCTATTGATAAATCTGAAGAAATGTTCTTTCATGAAGACATAACTCATATACTTGGTTTTTGTGATCTCATATACTTGGTTTTTGTGATCTCTTCAAATGAATTGAAGATGGATCCATAGAACATGAGAGTAATCAAAGAATGGCCTTCTCTGAGAAGCATATTTGAGGTGAGAAGCTTCCATGGATTGTCAAGTTTTTACATGAAATTCATCAGGAATTTCAGTGGAATTTGTGCACCCATAATGGAAACTATAAAGAAAAATATAGGTCTTTTAATTGGATAGGAGAAGCTGAAAAAATATTCAGAGTGTTGAAAGAGAAGATAGCAGAACAACTGATTCTAGTTCTACCATATTTCAAGAAGATATTTCAACTGAGATGTGATTCCAGTGGAGTAGATATTGGTGTACTCTTGAGCCAAGAAAATAAGCCCGTTGCTTATTTTAGTGAGAATCTAAATGACACCAAGAGATAGTATTCAACATATGATAAAGAGTTTTATGTTGTATTACAGGCTCTCAAAAAGTGGAGGCACTATCGTATTCAAAAAGAGTTTGTCTTGTACAGTGACAATCAGGCTTTACAATTCATAACCAGACAGGAAAATTTGAACCAAAGACATGCTAAATGGGTAGAATTCATGCTTATTTTTTATTTATTTATCAAGCACATTAGTGGTATCACTAACAAAGTTGTTGATTCTTTGAGCAAGAGATGTCTGATTATGTAGGAATTTCAAGTGGAGACCTTAGGGTTTGAACACCTTAAGGAAATGTATTGTGAAGATCCATATTTTAAAGAGGCTTATGAAGCATCTGAAAACCCTTTGCTAAGGGAAAAAATCCAGTGGATATAATACCTAATTAAATATGGATTTTTTTTCAAAGGAAGCCAACTCTATATTCTGAAATGCTCAATGAGAGACAACCTGTTGAAAGAAAAACATTATGGAGGATTGGCTGGACATTTCAGCCATGACAAGACTTATGCACAACTAAGTTCTTCATACCATTGGCCAAGTATGAGATATGATGTGAATAAATTTGTGGACAAATGTAGATTTTTCCAATATGAAAAAGGTAAGAAAAAGAACACTAATCTGTATCATCCATTGCCTATTCCAGATAGGTCATGGGATTCCATAAGCATGGATTTTTTGTTGGGATTTCCAAGAACCCAGAGGGGGAGTGATTCCATATTTTTAGTAGTTGATAGATTTTCAAAAATGCCACATTTAATACCATGCCAGAAAACCAAAGATGCTACTTACATAGCACATTTATTTTTCAAGGAGGTTGTGAGATTGCATGGTTTTGTAAGGAGCATAGTCTAAGGCAGAGATACCAAATTCGTGGGACACTTTTGGAGAACTCTGTGGAAAAATTTTGGGACAAATTTGTCCCTCAATTTAGCATATCACCCTCAAATAGACGGGAAGACTGAGGTAGTAAATAAGATCTTAGGGAATATCCTGAGGGGTTTGGCCAGTGAACATCATAACAAGTGGGATCAAATTCTCCCCCCGGTAGAGTTTTCTTATAATGATTCTCTAAACAGAAGCACTGGAAAGATTCCATTTCAAATAGTGTATGAAATGCATCTGAGAGGAATTTTGGAGTTGAGGGATTTGAAACATAATGAATTCCAAAGTGCAGGAGTAGAAGAACTTGCTGCATAGATGCAGAAGCTTCATGATCATATAAAAAGACAACTTCATGATAACACTCAGAAATATAAAATCCAAGTTGATCATAAAAGGAGAGAGGTTTGTTTCGAAGTTGGAGATCAAGTTTTAGCACACCTGAGGAAGGAAATGTTCCCAAGTGAACATATAATAAATTGAATATGAAGAAAATAGGACCATGCAAGATCCTCAAAATTTTTGATGCAAATTCTTATGAGATTGAGCTACTAGAGGATGTGGGAATATCACCCATATTCAATGTTGTATACCTATACCCTTATAGGATGGATGATACATGAGGATCAATTGATTAAAAGGAGATTCAGTGGGAAAAGTCGATGCCCACAATAGAAAATCCACAAATGGAGAAGATCATATATCATAGGATTGGTAAGAAGACCAGGAGGAAATGTTGGCACAGGGATAGACCCAAGGTTCGACACATCAAAAACGAACCAAAAAATTCCTAACTACTAGCCCTTTCGGCAACACCTTCGAAGTAAATGAACTCTCGCCCAAGGTAGAGGCAGGGGGGTTGTAGGAATCAAGTGTCTACAACCTAGCTGGGACACAGATCTATGATTACACACTTCAATAGAGCACTTATCCAATAGTATGCATTCGATTATGATTCTTATTCACATCTCAGATTAACCCTAATTGTATATCAACGTAGTAGTAATCAATATCAAATACATCTAAGCATTCATCACATAGCATCAGAGCATATCTAACATTTTTTCATATATCAAGCACTAAGCATCAATGAATCTACCTATCATACATCCAGAACAGTGCACTAAGAAAATATAAACTTAACCATCATGAACACATAACAAAAAGAACAATAACATGGGATATATGTGGTTCACCCCAATGTGGGGCTACGTCCACCAAATCTTCTTCTTATTTATTAGCTTCTTCCAATCGTCTTACATGCACCAAGCCACAGATCCAACTCCACAAAGGACAAGAGATCTGCGCACACCTCACCAGGTCTTCCTTTCCTGAATTAGATCAAGGCACCAAGCCTTACACTGTTTGCACACAAAGAACTTACAAAACACTTGCACTTAGATCTGCAAGTCTTAACTCATTTGTGCACAAAGCCAACTAGACAAGCACTAAGTCGATCAGAACTACTTCTTACATCGATTAGCTACTTATTTATACATTACAAAAGATGCCTAAACATGGGTAAACCCATTGTCTGACATCCCATACCCATTACATAAACCCTAAAAACCAAATATCCCGCAAAAGGGATGAGATCCCACGATCTTTGCTTTGCATGGGCGCTTCGTCTTCGACCAACCTATCGAAGTCCCAAAAATGGTCAAATATGACCAGTGTTTCCTCAAAACCTTGTCAAGGGCCAACATAACTCCAAAACTCACCTGTGACTCATCCCGAGTCACTCTGATCCGGTGAACAGTACCTTGAAGGCCTCAAGCTTAGCTTGAGCTGGCTCAACTTGTTTCTTCGCCAGAGCCTCCTTCTCGAAGAACTTCTAGAGTATTTTCTCAGTGACAGGCCCTTCCAGGTGTTGTTCCACTATTTTGACCACATGTTCCAACTTTGAGCCTTATCTTTCGATCTCTTCAAAAAGTGTGCAGGCTTCGTCCTACACCGGCTGGATTCACTATGTCACCTCCATCACTCTTCTCTAGATGGCAGTGACCTGCTGCTAAATTGTGCACTACTCCTACAACCTCTTCATCTTCTCAACTGTCATAAGATGCTTCAACTGCACTTGCATAGTCGACACATGCTTCTTTGCCTCCTGGAGTTGTGCCTCCAATCTCCTCAACTTCGGGTCTTCTACAAGGTGCTCATAGGTCTACGCACTTCTTTCATTGAGTTGCTTACATTATGCGGTCAATGCCCTGATTCCTTCTACTGTGGTCTTGGCATTTTCTTTCCGCAGATATTGTACTTCTTGCGGAGTGCTAGGCACTGCTTGAAGTTATAGATCTTCTACTCATGCCTGAAGTTGTTGAATGGCCTCAGTGAGCTTCCCCACTTAGCTCTCGACTACCTCTTCTCCCATATATGCCAAGCCCGACACAGAGCAAAGTTCTCTAGTCACTGCCTCTCTAACCACAGTCTACTCTGCAAGTAGTTGGTCTTTCTCTTTCTGGATTTTCTCTTTGTCCTCTTTGAACTTCGTCCGAAGGTTCTCTGTCTCTTGTTGCGCAACCCAAAGTTTCTCTAAGGCCTCCTCCTTTTCTTTCTTCAATGCATATGTGGCCTACTCCTTCTCTTCTTGGACTCGACGAATTCGGGTCTCTGTCGCATCTGCTAATATGCATATTTGGGTAGGCTCATCCCCCAATTCTACACTTTCTGCTGAGGATGGTGCAGTAGATACTACGCAGCTCGACTGGATATATTGTTGGATGTCTTTTAGTTTTTTCTCAATCCTATCACACCATGTTTCTTATTTGGCTTCATGTCTCTGCAGGATATCCTCTGAAGAATATTCTACATCGGTGATGATGAGTTTGATATCATCCACTGTGAGAACATTGTGACTGAGGATTAGTGGCTCAGGATTTCTTCCACATGAAGGGTTTCTGTGGAGAACCCTTCCTTTTCTTTGACATATCGACCTCTATAAGGGGGTCCTTTGGCGGTGTTACTTCACCTTCTTCTTCTTGTCTTCTTCCCCTTCCTCCTCTTGGTTTACTTCTTTTCCTCCTCCTCCTGCAGGTGATTTAAACACAATTTTTTTCGATGCGTTGTTCTTTTCCTCAGTGTCTATGTCCTGCACTTCCTCCTTTTTCTTCTTTTTATTTGTGCTTCTTAGTTTGTCATACTTGGTCCAGGTGACCAAAGGGCTTCCGATGATTTCAGGGTCGGAAATATCTGTCTTCTCAACTGGTACAAGAAACTCAACGGGCCATTCCTTGGTTATTTCCTCCATGTCTTCATCAGTCAATTTGTAATAGGTATGCAGCTCCTCCTTTCTTTCATCACTGTGCATAGTGATGTAAATGAAGTGTCTATCTATGCAGAACTTCACTAGTGGCCTGTATGTATGCAAGTTGTTCGGGGTCATTCGGGGGAATGAATCAATGGCGTTCTTGAGTTTTAAGTAATAATTGTGGAACACCACATTTGATTGCCATTTCTTCTCTATGTTTCTTGTATAACATAGTGTGGTGATACTCGCGGCTAGTAGTTCTGATGGCTCAACTTCCAGGAATGTCTCTCCCTCCGACATCTCCCAAGAAACAAATGTTATTAATATCAACAACCACTAAAGTGGAACTCGTCGCCTTGGTCCTACACTTCACGACAGTCCTTCTCCAACTCATTGATGAGGTAGCTCACCCAGTTCATATGCATCCTTTTGAAACACTTCCCTGTGAGGTTGACTACAAAGCCTGTTACTTGCATAGGGTAGTTCTTTCTTACGAGCTTGCCCGCTATCAACTGACAAGCTAGGTGGACTGCATCATCCTGTATGGAGGCTACCTTGTAGCCTTGCTTCCCTTTCTCCACATCGCCATATGCCTCCTTGATGCGTTGTTCCAAAGAGTGATCTGACATCTTCCCTGGGTAGAATTTATGAGGGTCTGGTCCCTGCATTCTTAATCTAGTGATTAGGTGGATCAACGTCAGATCCATAGTAATGCGCCTATCCAACCAAATATACCTGTCATGGTAGCATGACAAGAGGATTTTAACGCACGCGTTAACCTCCCAATGTCTGTCGAAGTGGGGGATCTTCATGACGTTCAAGATTGTTGATCTCGTAATATCCTTGATCCACGGCTAGGGAACTATCTTGGGATTCTTCCTAGTCGTCTTCATCAGGTAGCGATGTGGTGCGAACATCGCATAATTCTTTATGTTGCTGAGGTTGAAATCACTTATATTTAGAGATGGGATCAGTCCCAACTACATTCCTACTTCACGTATCCCTTTCGGGAGGTACACAGTGATGAGTGTGTACTCGAAATCCATCGGGACATTGTCACGACTAACCACACCATCCAAAAGAAAGATATATTCTGGAAAGACTTAGGGGATATGCTTTTCATTCTCCATATCATCACAATGCTTTCTTCTCTTCTCTGTCACTGTTAAGGATGGCACAGATTAACGTCCAGTCTAGGGGGATGTTTGCAACCCACCCATCAAAAATTCTTGTATACCTGCAGACATTATTTTCTCAACCATAAGGTCGATCGATATCTCTTCTACAGATTTCTCAACTACTCTAAGGTTGCCCGACATACACGCTCATAATCAAACAGCTTGGGTAGGTGAATGGACATTCAAGGTAATCGAATTGGTGATGAGGTCTTAGACAACACAACACGGTATGCAATCACTTCTCTACTAGCTCAAATATCTCAGTTTGCAAAAGTGTTCCAAGTGCAGAATTCAACAAATTAAATAAGCAATGTCGTAATGGATTCCTTCAATGGGTTGAAATTCCTTAATTAATATGAATCCATCCATTATGGTGCAGTCTCAACGGTCCGATGGAAATATTTCCATCAATAACTGTGTTTCTATTCGTTCCAGAGAATCTTTCTAATGGGCAGGACGCCTCCAAAGGTCATATAGCTTTGTCGTGGTGAAGTGCCATTCTGAGCGGTTCTGGTATCCCGATGAGGTTCAAGTTCTACAAGCCTGCCTTCTGCAAAGTCTCCTCTGGAACTTCCTGCAGTCTTTCTAACTTTGTTTTCTTCTTTCTAAGATTTCTTTCCTTCTTCCCTATTATTTGAGTCATGGGGTTCCTCTTTCCATTCTTGTTCTTATCTTCTCTTAGCGTAGTAACTTCGCACTACTGAGGGTCTTTCAAAGGGTTCAAATGTAATACCTCTTCGCTTACTAGTTCTAGGGTAGGTGTTCTTCTATCCTACATGGACAGGATTTTCAAGCCTTCATGCGTTCTTTCAACTTCAACAGCTAAGTATCTAGCCATCAGTTGCTTCGACTTGTCCTCTTGTGCTTGTACTAATAACTCTATTTTCTTGGCTATGAAGTCCCTTAATTCTTTCTTTTTATGTTATGTAGCTTCTTCCTTTGCTTTCCTCTGGATATGATCTTTCTCAATCCAAGTCTTTCCTAACAAAAGTGAAAAAGGTGTGTTTTTTTAAACAAATTGAATGACTTTGAATTCTTCTTCGATCAATGTTCCATGGGAAATCATAGCTACATTAGTAACTCTTCCACATATGGTTATCATAATTCCTTTAAACAATCCTATCCTTCCCAATGAAGGAATCATAGCAGGCTTTCCCAAAATTTCCCAAGTGATTTTTGGCATGATATTCACCTGTGTTTCCTCATACAAAACACAATCTATGTCGAAGTCTCTTATTCTTTTTTCTATGCACTAATTTTCTTTTAAGATCTCTGGTAAACTGATGTCTCTGTGATCATTCAGTGTTTCTTTCAGCTGTAATAACATAATCTCCAATTCTTTCTGGTGCTCTAACATATCCTTAGTTTCCTGACCTTCTTCATAGTTTTCTTGTCTTAGGTTCATCTTTTCAAATCTAGTAATCATTCTAGGGAAATCCAAAACCTCATGATCAATTTCTTTACAACAAATACAAATAGGACCTGTACTAGGGAATTCCTTAGAAATATGCTCCGATCTTCTACAATTATAACACAATGTCAATCCTCTCTTTCTCTTAAACTATCCCCAACCTTTTCTGTACTGTGCACTGGGATCACAATGATGGACCTGCAATATGCAGAAATTTGTTCTAGGTTCCTGCACCCACTTGTTGTCAGATAGTCGGCTTAGGTTGATGGATAGTTGGTATGTATTGTTGGTTTTCATTGATGTCAACTATTGGAGAGTGATATTTTAGATTGATGTCAACCATTAGTGATTGATGTCAACCCTTGAAGAAAGCTCGATAGCACAAAGGTTTGGGTAATGGACCCAAGTTTGTTTTTATGTAAATATGACTCATTATTGTCTTGTCATGGTTGATAAGAACTACATATGGATGAACTCCAAAGTGGTCCCCTTATGGTGAAATCCCTCACGGGAAGACGCTTTGTGGATTGAGTTATCCTAGAAGTATGGTTAGAGAACCCATGCTTATTTGTGGAATAATGAGATGAAGGTCAATTAAGTTTCTAGTGACACTATCCTATATGGATAGTTCTTTTCATTCCATTTCCGGTGGCATGTGGAACTTCACATAAATCCTCACGGTTAGAGAGTTATGGCCATGAGAAGTTGGAGAACCCAGGTTTGGGTAATGGACCCAAGTTTGTTTGATGTATAACAGTATGAGTTTTGATATTTTTTTAGGTAATACTATTCTATATGGATAGTACATGCAATTCCATTTCTGGTGGTATGTGTAATGTCACATAACTCCTCACGGTTTGAGAGTTATGGCCTTACGAAGTTGGAGGACCCTCATATGTCATCTAGAAGCCCCAAAAGGTCCAAGTAGTCAAAGTGGTTTAAGATATTTTAAAAGGTAAATAATAAATTGAAGTGATGAGTGTATTATAATTCAAATTGAATACAAAATAAATTATTTCAATAATAAATTTAATGGAGAAATTAGAAGTGGGTTAACCCTAAAATAAGGAAAGTGGACAAAGTGACCTAGAAGATGTTTTTAAGGAAGCTACTTGGAGAGTATAAATAAGAGGCAAGGTTCTCTCATTTTAGACACACTTGAGAATATTGAATACCTATAGGTTTCTAAGGTAACCAAAGGACATATAAGCCAAATTTATGAGGGAAGGTGAAGAAAAGAAGGTCGGAATTCAAGGAAGGATAAATTATTTTGATGATGCTTTCTAAGGTATGTTATTTGAAGGTCATCTCACCATTTTCACAATAATTTATTTTCTACAATGATTCAGACCATGAAATTTCTATGCCATTGAGGAAACATATCTAAGTATCTTTGATAAAAAAAATCATCTTGTGGGTCGTTGTATTTTTGGAGTTACACTCCATGGAAAATAGGGTTTGTGGCTAGTCCTCAAATTAGTCTAAAACCGGTGGTTCGGGTAAAAATGTCATAAATTCTTCATAACAGATCCAAATTTAGTAATACAAAATGTGTTGGTTATATTAAAGTTGTTAGTATGTGGTGTAAATTTTTCATATATATTCAAAAAATATTTCGTGTGGGGCATGCTCTACAAGGGCGCTCTCTAGAATAAGCCATAATTTAGCAAGGTATGTCATTCTTGCAATAACTCCTTTTCTGAGAGGTTCCAAGTAGTGAAACCTGTAGTAATTTCATAAAACACAATGAAGAACATTGTGTATGAGTTTCAAATATTTATTCATTATAGGTACAAATTTATGTTTATTTCAAGTTAGGGTTGTTGACTAATCCAAAACTAGGCATGTGAGACTAAAGAAAAGTTTGATGAAAATGCTAGTATCTTTTTGTTAAAGTTAAGGAAGGTTTGCAGGAATCTGATCATATACACCAGGTCTATTACAAAGTTACAAATCATATTTGGATGATGAAATTGATGAGGGATTTTGGTTGAGGTACATGTCAGGTACATGGTTGAGACAAGTAGTTGATGAGTTGGCACATACATGAGGTGTATTGTTGATGATGTTGGTACATATTGATGATTCATAGTTGATGAGTAGTTGATACATGATTGGTACATACTTGGTACATCATTGGAGGCACTTGTTAGTATTATTGTTGACACGTGGTTTATGGATGACGTAGCATACTTGTATTATTAGAAGCACATATTGATCTTGGTGATGATTATGAGTTGTTGTGTTATACTTGGTTGATGAACATATTTGAGAGCTGTCTTGTTGATTGATCTTGGTGAGTAGATCTGATTTTGTTGATAAAATTGATGAGACAGGTTGTTGTGATAGGTTGTTTGGACAAGTTTTTATGACAAGTTGTTGTGACATGTTATTTGTACAGATTTGGTGCATGGTTGATGCACTTGTTCATGGTATAGGTTGGTGCATGCTTGATGCACTTGTTTATGGTATAGGTTGATTACAGGTTGGTTGGTACAGGTTGGTGCATGGTTGATGCACTTTTTTATGGTACAGTTTGAGGTACAGTTTGATGCATGGTTGATGAATGGTTCAGGTTATTGGTACAGGTTGTTCGATATAGGTTGATTGGTACAGGTTTACAACAGTATATCTCATAGTGATAGTGTGACAGTGGTTCCATCATTTTACTTATACGCCAGGGTGGTTGGAAGGGGCAAGGACAGGTGGTTGTATCCACCTTCTTGTTGTATTCGAAGAACATAGGGGGTTGTAGCCTCCTTCTGGTTGTAGCCAGATAATTGGGGAGTTGGAGCTTCCCTCAAGTTGTAGCATGAGAAACTAGGGGGTTGGAGCCTCCTTCCAGTTGCATCTGGAAAAAAAAGGAAGTTAGTGCTTCCAATGAATGTAATTCTTCAAGACATATAATAAAAATCATTCTGTGGTTTTCTCCCACTTTGGGTTTCCACGTAAAACACTGGTGTACTATGTATGTGTGATTGTTCATTTGTTCATTGCTTATTTAATCTACAGTTATTGGATGACAATGCTACATTGATATAACACTTGGATTATATGGTTAAAAAGGATTAAATTTCTCTATTACTAATTCACCCCCCCTCTCAGTAATCCAATGATTAGTATCAGAGTGAGGTTCCTTCAGGAAACAGTTTAACCATTGGAACGAGATCATGGATTATTTTGAGAATGGAGTACCAATGTTTAATAGTCAGAATGGTTTTATGTATGAGATGTGGAGAAAAAGGAAGGAAGTATTTTTACAGGCACATAGTCATTATATTTGGCTATCAGTTGTTATAGGATATGATAGTTCAAAAAGGGCAAAGACTACAACCAGGAAGGAATTGAAGAAGAATAAAAAAATAGAAATGGATTTCATCTCGGAAGGATTACCTAAAACAATAAGAGAAAAGGTTGGTAAATGTTTATCAGCCAAAGAACTTTGGGATAAGGTACATGACATATATTCTTCACCCATCGTAGATTCAGAAAATGCCAAAGAAGATGAAGATATAGAACAAGAATAAAGATGCTCATCATGTTAAACAGATTCAAAAGAGGAAGAGTATGATGAAGCAAAAGTTTATTACAGAGAAACATTGATCCATGCAATTAAATATATAAGGAAATAAAGAGAACAAAACAAGTCATCCAAGAAAGAATTGATGAAGAAAAAGAAAAGTGCTCAAGGTTCCAAAAAAGATCAGCAGGTCATCAAGAATTTAAGAGCTCAACTAGAAGAGTCCAAAAGAATTGAAGAAACTCTAGAATATCAAAAGAAATGTTTAGAAGCCAACATAGCAACACAAAAGGAAGAAGAATAAAAGAGAGAAAAGATATCGATGGATCATCTCAAGGAAAGAACCAATGACTTAAACCAACTTGAGAAAGAGTTTGGTCAAGAAGAGAGAAGATTTTAAGAAGAAATAATTACATTGAAAATCCAACTTGAAGAAGAAAAGAGAACATAAGAGGTCATGAAGTCTCAGATAATGAATAAAGAAGAAGAGGTTCAGAATCTTGAAGAAGAAGTTGTCACACTAAGATTCAAAATTGTCAATATCAACAAGAAAGTTGAAGAGATAGAAACATCCACATCAGTTCTAGAGAATGACGAGAAGCACTCTACGTTGCTAGAAAAGAAGAATGAAGAAAATAGAAAGAGTTATGCAGAAGTACTCAAAGGAAGGAATCATGGTCAACCAGAATATAAGAAAACTATTGAAGATATATCTTGAAGAATACCATCCATGTTCAAGACACAAAGAATATTCAATCATGATCATGATCAGTCAAGGAAAAAATTCAGAAGGACTACGCCACAAAGAAGTCATTCACTCCCAGGTATGAAAATTTATTTTATGGTCATTTTTTTTATTGTACTAACTTTGGACATAAGGTTGCATATTGTAGGGATTACAAAAGAAATGTTCAAGTAGACCATTCCTATGTGGTCACACGTAACATTGAGTGTTACAAATGTCATCACTGTGGACACATAGCTAGTGATTGTAGAATCATGATCGATACTTCCATGAAGGACAATATTGATATCAAATATAAAAAAGTATGGATAAGAAAACAGGAAGAACAGGTGAACAAATTACTAGAGAACGCGAGATTGGCAATAAAATGAGATGAAGAAAATTCTATAGAGAAAAAGAAAGATGTCAGATACAGAAAGGTTTGGAAAATAATGTAAAGAAAGGAAGGACAGGTAAATAAAGAACAGGTTCAAGATATTGTACTTTCAGGCATTGTAGTGAAAGATGAATCCACAGATATAAAGAAAGAAGTCAAAGATCAGAGAGATAATGAATCTACCAATGAATATGATGATGAATCTACCAATGAAGATGATGATGAATACACATTAGAGCAGAAATTGTTCTGAGCCATCCGGCTTAGAGACTCCCAATTAATATGAATATTAGACAGGGGGATTCTATGCGATAGTTGTGACAGACCAAAGAACCATCCTTCGAACAGCTTGCAGAGTTTGAGAAGATAGATTCAAAGCAATCAATTAGAAGAATTACAGTTTGATAGATTAATCAAGACTTCATGATAGTATAGTGATAAATGGGGCAGCATTATGGGCAATTGCGCAAGTAGAGTCTTGGATAGTATGGACAGAGATGGATTTTTAAGAACACTTAGAAGGTTTGGATAGATATATGATAGTGGATGACAAAATGGATTCATAGATTGGTTCAGAGAGTGGTTCAAAGAAAAATGAACATTATCATAATGGATGATAATTACACAGGAAATGGCTCGAACAATGCTAATGGATTCCAAATTAGTACATATTTTTTGGACACATGTAGTCCATACATCAGTTCACATTCAAAACAAAGTAATGCTCAAAAAAAACAATGACAAAACTCCCTATGAACTATGGAAAGGAAGCACAGACAATAACCTCTACATCAAGGTAACTCAAGGTAATATTTTATTCATTGAAATTTATGTTCATGATATTGTTTTGGAAGTACTAATGACAAGTTAAGCCAGAAATTTGCAAAGGATATGTAGAATGAATTTGAAATGTCATTGCTTGGAGGACTATCCTTCTTTTGGGGTCTTCATATATGTCAAAGAAACCAAGGAATTTTTATTTCTCAAAATAAGTATATCAGAGAAATGCTAAAGAGGTTTGGAATGGAAGATTGCAAACCAATTACCACTCCTATGAAAGCCAGTTGAAAGTTGATAAAAGATGATGATTCAAAGTCTATAGACCAGAGGAAATACAGGTCAATGATTGGTAGCTTACTATATGTGACAACATCCACACTAGATGTAATGCAGGTAGTTGGACAAGTGGCACGATTTCAAGTAGCACCAAAGGAATCAAATGTATTAACAGTGAAGAGGATTTTTAGATATCTCAAAAGAACATAAGATTTTGGATTATGGTATCCAAAAGGAAAGGATCTATCACTTATTTCCTACACAGATGCAGATTGGGCAGGTTGTATTGATGACAGACGAAGCACCAGTGGAGCAGCTCTCTACTTGGGTGAGTGTTTAGTATCATGGCTAATAAAGAAACAATCATTAGTATCTTTATCTACAGTCAAGGCAGAGTATATTGCAGCAGCATCATGTTGTAAACAGGCTCTTTGGATGAAACAAACTCTGACAGATATACAAGTTGAGTATGATGATCCCATTCCAATCTATTGTGATAATACAAGCACCATCAGTATCTCAAAAACCCGGTGATGAACTCCAATACGAAGCACATTTCAATCAAGTATCACTTTCTATGGAAATGGGTTGCAGAGAATAACATTAGAGTTGAATATGTGGCAACAAGAGAACAAGTGGAATACATATTTACAAAACCGCTTCCATGGGAATCCCTTGAGTATCTTCGCTAGAGACTATGAGTAATTTCTACTACAAAATGAATACTTTTGGATACTTATATTATATGTCTTAGATGTACACAAGGAATCACCATAAATAGGACAAAGGGGGAAAGATTTATCAGATGCAAAAGGTAAATACTTGGAGAGATAGCATAGAGGCATGTTTCCAAGGGGAG